>JAPZEB010000024.1:636120-649221 GCA_029783705.1 Chaetodon striatus
ATTAAAGCAGATCTGCCATAAAGCCAATAAGTGGATCTTAACAGGTTCTTTTTATAGATGATTATGCTTGGAAACTTGATTTTTCTCTCACAGGTGTGCTGTATAAGTATGA
Source organism: Chaetodon striatus (assembly GCA_029783705.1). Taxonomy (NCBI): domain Eukaryota; kingdom Metazoa; phylum Chordata; class Actinopteri; order Chaetodontiformes; family Chaetodontidae; genus Chaetodon; species Chaetodon striatus. The sequence goes on from JAPZEB010000024.1 coordinate 636,233, forward strand.
CCAACTATACTTTGTTTAGATGCAATGGTGCTTCCATTTATCTGTGTGCTTATCTGTTTGTGTATGTGTGTTACTCATTTATAACTGTGACCTTTGACCTCTTCATGCTGGCCCAATCACCAGGGATCAGTGGAAGAGGACCCTGTGGCCCTCCTTCAGGCATCTCATGCTGCAGCTCAGCAGTCTCAGGTGTGGCCTGCACTGTGCCTTTGTGTGATTCACCACCAGCCCGTCCCACGGTCCCCCTGCACTGTAGAATGTTGTGCCGTGTTGTGCTCTCTCCCTTTGCTTGCAACAGGCAGTGTGTCTTGTTCACCTTTCCATTAAAATGATTTGAAATCAAGCAGTCACCCCTAAAGACTTCATTGGTTCTTTGGGTTAACATCTAAAAATATCTCACTATTTTCAGTATTTGCTAATTTCTGAGATGTGTTTGTGTTATTTTAGTTTTGTTGTTGTGGTGTTCCTTCTTCACTTGTGTCCCATTTGTGTTCACTGAACCGAGGTAAACCCTGGTACTTTTGTTACCAGGGTTTCACACTGAGCCCCCCTCACACGCCCCAGAGGCTTGTTATATTGACATCCATCTGTTTTGAAGTTTCTCACACAGACACACACGCAGACATTCTCACACACCTCCCTGAAGGAGCAGCAGTGCTCAGTGGACTGTAAGACCTTTGTGTCCATTGTCATCCACTGCATGGTCATCATCTTGCTTTTCCTTCATAACCTTTCAGCATGTGTTGGGATCAAACTGGAAACACTGGTGGTTTCAGAAAGATCCAGTGTGACTACGAGTGATTCAGTGACATGGCTTGACATAATTTCATCATCCCTGCTGTCTAGTAATTTTTCTCCTTTGTGTCCCCCAGGTGAAGACAGAGGAGCAGATCGCAGCGGAGCAGGCTTGGTATGGATCAGAGAAAGTCTGGCTTGTCCACAAAAATGGCTTCTCCCTGGGTGAGATTAAAGAATAAGAGAAGAAGAAGAAGAATAACAGCTTCCATCTTAAACTTTCCAGCATAATTTCATGCTTTGTTATTACCTTTTAGTTTGTCACTTGAGATTAACAGATGAGTTTGAGCAGCAGTTTACAGCAGGCTAACAGCTGTCAGTGTTTCCTGTCTTTTTTGTTCCCAGCCACCGTGGTGAAGACTGAGGCTGCCTCCCTGCCAGAGGGCAAGGTGAAAATCAAACTGGAGGATGATGGGACAATACTGGAAGTGGATGAAGACGACATAGAGAAGGTGAATGGTTAGCTGAAGAGCTAGCCTGAGTCCCCTCCACCTGTCACTTAGTCAACTGTAGAGAGTCTGGCTGCCACAGAGGACACTAACAGGCAGCAGGAATGATGGGACAGGTGGATGAGAGGTCAGATGTGATAGCTGGAAAAGTTTGGCAATTGTTGACATTTGCATACTCAGCCATGGTGCTTTTCCCAATCGGACATTTCTAAAATTTCTGAAGATGTGTTGACTGGAAAAAAAAAAAGAAAAAAAAAAATCTAATTATTAACATGCCCCGTTATTAGTTAAATAACTAAATGAATTACATACATCAGTTATTGCTGTAAAGTAAATTTCAATTCAGATTAATTTTAGTGGATGTGTTGTAGCAAAGCTGCTGGATTTTGGTCATATTTGTCCCCCTGCCCTCTACCACCAGTACATTGCAGTCCATTTTGGAAGGGAGTTAGTTAGTCGGTCATATGTAGACTTACTCAGTTTGCGTCTGTACGCCTGGTCGAATGTGGCTTAAGGAGGCTGGCTGCTAGTGTTAGCATCAGAGGCATTGCTAGCACAGACCTTGGGGTTCGCTGCTGAATGCTCTGCGTTGAGGTGATATTTCATTATATTTCAATGTAATCTGATTGTACAAAAATTCCTTACTGCAGAAATTGCCGAGAACAGTGCTCCTATCAGCAGTTTCATCTGGGCATTTCTTAAATGTAAATGTATATTCACGGGGCCAATCAGTGTCGTCTCATCTACCTCATTTGACAAAGCCACTTGTATCTTATGATACAATGGGTCAAAGAGCACTATGGAATGTGATTAATCAGTGTTAATGTTTTTAATGCGTTCTTTTTTCTGTGATTAATAATTGACATTAACGTGTCATTTTTGACAGCCCTGATTTTGACGGTGTGGCTCTAAACATTAGCACCCAGAGGACAAAAAAGTGACAAAGTAATTTGTAATGTAATGATGTCATTGATGTCCCAGTTTAATGGTCATCTAAAAATCTGCAGAATCACTATAAGTGTACTTTACTTGAAAAAGGGAGTAGAGAACACAGGGAAGAGGCTGCTTTACACTGGCAAGACTAAAGATACAGGCATGCAAAGTACTGGTTTTGTCAACTGGACAGCACACCTGAAGAAATCCATGTTCAGAGTCAAACCAAAACTAAATTAATCCACTGACGTGTGTATCAAAGCCTGAAACATCTTCTTCCTTTGTACCATTTGAGAGTAATAAGTTACTTTACAATGTTAGTCTCTGTGTAGAGTAATGTGTTACAGAGTTACACATATTACTTATTACACTATTTTTGAGTTATATTTACCAAAATGAGCTCAGAAAAACTGATGTTTATTGTAAATGGATGAGGGTCATGTTGTTTCACAGCAGCTAATCAAAGCACAGAAGCTCCAGTTTATTACAGTTAATTTCAAATCCGGTGCTGCACAGATCTGACCCATTCATGCATTCACATACAGTGGTTACCACTTTGTATTAAAATCACCTGCTGATATTAATAATAGTGTGATGATATAGCACAATTGGATAGCCTGGACCTTTTTTTAAGAAACTAATAGCCTTGGTCACAGAGACGGTCAGGCAGAAGGAGAGGTTCCACAGTAGAAACGAAAAAAAATGCATACCGAACTGAACTAAACTGTACCGGACTGCTTGGTGGAAATGGGGCTTAACAGTACCACTGGACTTAAAGTTATGTTTTCACCAACAACTTTCAGTATGGAACCTCTAGACTCCGCACAGACATGTCCCTCAACCCAAGATTTATTTAGCTTATCTACTCTTAAATGTAGGTTGGGCTCTTATCAGAGGGTAATTGCCATGTCACTGCTCCATCCAGCTCTCACTGTATTTCCTCTTCACTGACAATACAGATGAATGTCTGTGTCTCACTTATTGTTGCGCACCAACATTTTTAGAAGAAGAAATCAAAGACTTGAGTGTTTAGAGTTTCTGTCACAATCGATGGGATATTTAAAAATAGCAGGCTTTTGCATTGGATCCTTGGAGAGCAAGAGTGATGATTGTGACTCGACCAATCAAACGGATTGCAGTGTTCCTAGCTCCACCCGGATGAGATCAGGAAGGGGGGATGGAGGGATGATACAAAAAATGGGATGGAATGGAACGGTTCTGTTGGTACCCTCACAACTTTTGATGATATGGCATTCTTTGTCTGGTTAGCCGTCTCTGTGATACTAGTTGAATGTCATCATAGTTGTCTCTGTCTCTTTTGGTGGGCAGGCCAATCCTCCGTCATACAACCGCTCAGAGGACCTGGCTTCACTGCTCTATCTGAATGAATCCAGTGTGATGCACTGCCTGAGGCAGCGCTATGGAGGCAACCTCATCCACACCTACGTTGGACCCAACATGGTGGTCATCAACCCTCTTAGTACACCCTCCATGTACTCTGAGAAGGTGAGTTTAAGACTGGTGACGGGAGCCGGCTAATATTGCTGTTAAAGCAGCATTCTCTTTTAATGCCCGTGGTTTTGGAATGACACAAATAATCACATTTGGGCGCAGGGATGCTGGGATGAAGGGATTTTACTGTTAAGTGCGCTCTATGGTGCATTATTTTTCTGTGAACAGTGGTTGTACAGTGAGGAAGGTTAAGCAAATATCTGCCAGCAGACAACAGGCATAACCAAAACAAATCCAGTGCACCAGGTAAAAAAGCTGTGCAGCAATAAGTTCAGGTAAGCAAAGTAACATGTGCTGTCACAAGAACCCCTCCCGTCATTCGTGTTTGAAGGGGGCTAAAAGCAGAAAAGGTAAGAAGGAGCACTATTCATGAATAGATGCTCATCAAAATGGCAGGAGATTAGATTACTAGATTTCTGTCTGTCATTTTTTTGAACTACAAACAAACAAAAAATGAATAACAGAATCTTCTCAGAACACATGAAAAATAAGATAAATTATTCATAGTAGATGCTTAAAATTAATTTTAAAAGATACTTGATTAACTACTACTAATAAAAACTTAAAAAAAACTTCCCTTTAATAAAAGTTGCATATGTGATTTTATAAATATGTATTGTTGTGAAATAAATTATTGCATTGAAATTGTGAAACCAGGATTTTTTTCTCCGTCTATAATTGTACCTTTAAAATCTATAATTGTTGCATTGCTGTTAATGAGTCCATGTTGTGTGAATCACAATCCAGCAGTACATTTATTTTAGCTTAAAAATTCAAGCCTAAAAACATTAACTTTGCCTCATTTAAGTGGACCTGTTGTTCTCCTCCTGAGGGTCATCAGAAAAGTTGCTCACAGCTGAAATGGAAAACATGAAAATAGTAAGGAATCAAGTACACGCAGTATGATTCAGTCAGTTTTACAGTTTAATTAGAGCTCCACCTGACTCAGAATCAACATATATTGCCCTTCTGTGTTCTGCATCTAACAATGAATCAGTGTTTTATTAGGTTTAAAATTGTCATCTTTAAAAAGCAACAATAAACCCAATGGTAGCCTGACAATAAAGGTTATTTATAAAGCCCTAAAGTCAGGATAAATGAATTAAGTTGCAAAATCATTGAAAAAATGGTGGTAATACACGCTGCTGAACCACCGTTAATCACCGCAGGGGAAATTCCGTCATTGCAACAGCCCTAGACTACTACTTTTGGTACGTTTCTAAAAGGGCTGTAACCGATTCAGAATTATGTCAGTGCAATCAGATTCAGTCATTTAATACAGATATTTTATGATACTTTTTTTTCAGTGTAAAAGTTTGAGTGGGGCTCAGCGGGATTTTCAGTGTGACAGCATAATTCATGTAATATAGTAAACAAGCTAACAGCAATGATGACAGAATGGAAATGTGCAAAATTTTTTGCTGACACTAGATATCAAACTAAAGCCAAGGACAGGAAGTATTAAGCAGTCCCTCTAGGATCTCGTGGCAAAAAAACCTTGAATTTGCAGCCATTTTTTTCAAAAATTGCGATTAAAAATTGCAGCATTTTTATGTGATTTTATTAATTAATTTTTTTTTTTTCAGGAAATTGTGGCAAATGACAAAAAATTCAAAGTCATGTAATCACTTGCTATAATAATCTTTATGAATATTACAAAACAGCTGCAAATGTTTCAGTTCTCTTTAGTTTTATTTAGTAGTTTCAAAACATGGACTCCAATAATGCTGCAAAAAAATCCTAAGTGACTATTAATGCACTCAAACCAGACAATGTGACCATAAAACACCATGTAAACTACATCTACTGTAAACATTACATTTTAATAAATTCAACACATACTGTATGCATTTAAACAAAGTGCAAATTCTTATGTCAATACAGAGCATTTCTCCATGCTGCAATGCCATCAGCGTGATTTGATGACGTGTCTGATGATGTTTCAAATTACGTCACATGTGCGAAGATGTCCGGTCAGCAGGAAAATGTGGAAAAATCACGTAACTTTTGAAAAATTGCAAGCCTCTGCAAATATTGTGGACTTTCGTTGAATTTGCGTTAATTATTGCGATCGCAAGATCCCGATTTTCTGTAGGGACTAATTAAGTATCTGTGAGCTGTAAATTTACCACTTCTAAGCAGAAGAGAGAAGATAATATTATCTTGGAGCCACACGGTGGAAAGTTTCTCATCCTCTGTGCTGCTGAATCACGTCCACAGATGACTGTACCAAAGAGAAGCATGAAAGTCAAGAGCGCTGATATCACAGCAAAATCTGGGGACCAAAATGTGCCCAGAAGTACACTGCATAGCACACTGACTATCAAAAAAAGACTACCTTACTTGAAACGATCTCAGTCAGTTGAGGGATCTCCAACTAATAATTCAAATCTGTGCCTTTCAAGGGGCAGCCCTAGATTTAATGCCATTTTATATTCCCAGGTTTTCTAGGATGTTTGAGAACTATTTTTAAATTCCATCTGGCATTGAACACCTAAAAACTGTCTTAATCATATCTTGATAAAGCTTGCAGACGTTCTGTTGAGCACGTTGACTGTCACCTATGTTGACTAACTGGCAGACGTTAAATTAGCAGCTCTTTGGTGGCTCTTACTTGAATCCCTCTCTGCTTTTGTGTTTGTCCTTCTTTTGTACCCTCCTCCCCTCTCCTCTGCTGTGTGTATCTTCTTCCTCCCCCATCAGGTGATGCACATGTTCAAAGGCTGTCGGCGTGAGGACACAGCACCTCATATCTACTCTGTGGCCCAGACTGCCTACCGCAACCTGCTCACCACCCGGCAGGATCAGTCTATCGTGCTGCTGGGCAAGTCAGGCAGCGGCAAAACCACTAACTGCCAGCACCTGGTCCAGTACCTCGTCTCCATCGCTGGTAGCACAGGCAAAATCTTCTCTGGTGAGCCTGCGGACAGAAAAGAGGGCAGCAGAGTCATCACAAAAATACATGAATAGATACAATAGATGAATAAGTGTATTGATTGTAGACTGGACAAGATCTACGGCATGTAGTTATACAGGACATTCATTAAATTTGTACAGTGTTGTATCAGAACTGTGAATGTCTTGTCCTTGAAATTATTATGGACTCAACTTTCTAAACTTAAAGGTGTAGGATTTAAGGAGATATATTGGCAGAAATGGATCACAATTTAAGTTCCAGTTGGTTGCATCTAGCAATCCTCAGTGGTAGACGTCAGTAAATCCCCCTAAATTTTACACACCGGTGCTTTAACTTTCATAAAAAGCAAAAATTCCATTACAATAAATAAAGCAACCATTTTTTTAAACCACTTTATTTAGAGGTAAAACTGAAACTGATCATAGCAAAAAGTCACCTATAATCATCATCATCATTGCACAGGAAGACTGTGTGTGCTCAACTATGGCAAACACAGTGGACTTAATCATTGTTTCTTGATATCTCAGCTGGTTCTCACCCTCGTTTGCTCAGCACCATTGCATTTTACTCTATGTATGTGACACAGAGGTTTTCTACCTGGAAGGTACTGTTAATAAACATGATTCGCTCTATTTCCTGACAGACATCGAAAAGCAGAACACATATGTGGATTCTCAGTAAAAACTTAATACTGATCCCCCAGAGCAAATGATAAGATACACTTTTATATTTTCTTGATGACACAGCTGAAAAGTGGCAGGCGGTCTACACCATCCTAGAGGCTTTTGGCAACAGCTCCACCTCTATGAACACCAACGCCAGCCGCTTCTCCCACGTGGTGTCCCTCGACTTTGACCAGGCTGGGCAGGTGGCCTCCGCCTCCATCCAGGTAACACATATTTTATACTCACAATGGAAGCAGGTGTATTTTGTTTTTATCAGCTTAAATTGCAACAGTGTAAACATGTAATAAAACCAAAGAAGCAAACAAAGAGATGAAGGTTTGTAGAATGAAACCGACTCTGTGTTGTGCTGTAACAGAAGTGTCTTGACTCATGTTGTGTCCTGCTCAGACCATGCTGCTGGAGAAACTTAGGGTGAGCAGACGACCTGAGGCAGAGTCCACCTTCAACGTCTTTTACTACATGATGGCTGGAGCCGACAGCAGCCTGAGGTGACTCCTCTAACACTTCTTTGTCAACACAACAGCAGCATTTTGGGTAGCTGTGGCTCAGAGGTAGAGCAGGTCGTCCACCAATCGGAAGATCAGTGGTTCGATCCCCGGCTCCTCCAGTCCGCATGTCGAAGTATCCTTGAGCAAGATACTGAACCCCAAATTGCTCGATGATGCTTCCAACGGTGTGTGATTGTGTCAAGAAAACTGAGTAGCAGGTGGCACCTTGTACGGTAGCCTTGGCCACTAGTGTATGAATGTGTGTGTGAATGGGTGAATGTGACTCATAGTGTAAAAAGCGCTTTGAGTGGTCAGAGGACTAGAAAGGCGCTATACAAATGCAGGTCCATTACTTAACATGAATTCAGCAAGTAGTTGAAGTTAGCGGCTGTCTGCTCAGCAAAACTAAAAACTGTAGTCATAAAGGAAACAAAACTAAACTAAATAATCAATGATGCTTCACTGTTCCTCGTGTGTAAATGTGCACAGTGTCTCTCTTATTGGGGAGTCTGACAGCAGCTCTGCTCTGCTCTGAACTAGCAATGGCAGTTGTGCTGCACTGTGTACCCCTTTGTGCCACTTTGCACTGGGAGTAAGATATGGCTTCGATACAGCAATCAGTTTTAGTGTTGCACCTGAACAAAGTCAGCAATTGCACAAAATAACACTTGTCAAACTTCCTGTGTTTTCTATGTTTAGGTCCAATGCTACGATCCTGTGGGGAACCGCTGGAATATTGCAGCTGAGTGCCCCCAACCTTGGCGCTACACAGCGGCTGCTGTCTTAGGGAGCCAGATCTTCATTATGGGAGGCGACACTGAATTCACGGCTGCCTCTGCTTATCGGTTTGACTGTGAAACTAATCAGTGGACTCGGGTGGGCGACATGACATCCAAACGGATGAGCTGCCATGCTGTGGCCTCAGGAAATAAGCTTTATGTGGTCGGAGGTTATTTTGGGACGCAGCGGTGTAAAACATTGGACTGTTATGACCCTACATCAGATAGTTGGAACTCCATCACCACTGTGCCTTATTCACTGATTCCCACTGCCTTTGTCAGCACATGGAAACACCTACCTGCCTAACTGGGAGACACCAGGAGCCCGTAATTCCAGGTATATTTACAATACTGACACAAACATATAGCCAGCTCTCTGAATGTTCTGAGCAATCCCAGTGCAATTTTTGCCTTGCATTATTTGGGCTTTTTTTCTTTCTCCCTTTTTGTTTTCTTTTCTTTTTGTGGTCCGTGTTTATTCGCATTAAAGAGCCAATTTACAGACTGTACAGGCCTGAGCTATAGCTTCAGTCAGTCCTTTGTCACCTTGTCTCTATATGTTCATGAACTGAAGTCATAAGGCCTTTGCATTCAGCCATGTTAAAAATCTCTGCAGATGCATCTTACATTTTGTCTACACAGACAGCTTTTCAGCCATATTTTCAGTTATCCATATCATGCTTGACTGATGGAACTGATGGGTTGATGATAGATTTTTATTTGAATCAATGCAGCTGTCTACACAGCTCTTTTATATATGTGGTACACACTTTGTTTTATGGACTGAGATGCTTTTACTCACAACACATGCAGCCTGCATAATGCATTTGCTGTGGCATTTAAAATTGCTACAGTCATCAAAACAGCACCTCAGCATTACGTTGCACTGGGGGGCCAATCCTGATGGTTCAACTTTAACTAGTGCACCACAGCATAGCCTGTGACAGCCAACTGGAAAGTAAATAATACAGTCCTTTGTAAAGAAAGCTGGTTAAATACTATATACTGAACATGTGATAAGTTCCTACTGTCTTTTACAAATTAAAAGAGATGAAAATACATTCAGCTCACTGTAAAGTCACTAAGCCCACCAGATACTTTCCATATAGCTACATCATGAAGGGAAAACTAAGTGAACAACAGTGGGTTGTTGAAATTCATGTTCACATTGTTAGTATTTTAAAAGTATCAAAAGTTCAGGTTCTTGAAATAATTACAAAGTTAAACCCATGGTCTCTACAAATCATGATCAGTTTAAAACCACTAAGAATGAGCAGTTCTTAAAATGAATTATCAGTTAAAAATTTAGCACATCAGTTTTATCTTTTGCCTAATTGAGTTTTGACTTCATATCCTGGTCTCCAGATCCCATGAGTCGCAGTCAGCATCTTTTCAGAAAATAACAATTAATTATTGATGAAGTCTGGTCCTGCGTCTCCCCAAATGATATGCTGATGGTATCGTTTGCTCCCAGTGAACTGGGAATTGGTAAAACAGCATGTACTTTAACTGATATATGTTGTGTAGAGTAGCTGCAATCCAGAAAACCCAAACAGTACAGAAGGAAAGGACATATACAGGCCGTCACCATTGTGGATTTTTTTTTGGCTAATTAAATATAAAGCATGAATTTATCAGAGTGAGACTATGTATTACAACATTCAGTCAAATATTTGCAAATGGTCCTCCAAATTGCTTCAGCCAGGGGCAGAGTTGTACAGTGTACAGTTGCAGGGTTGTACATATGTCCCACCACTAAGCAAAAACTGTTCAGTGCGATGAAAGAAATTCCTGCTTTAGCACCAATGCTATACAGCATTGTGCTGCGTGTGCCAGAGACAGAAGCGTTCTGTTTAAGGCAAGTGTGTATGAGGTGAATCAGTCACGCATTGCTATTCTGCTTGATAGTTGTAGTTTACCGTGTGACAGTAAGATGGCACCTGGATGCGGACAACAATTTTGTCAATAAAAATGCAGCATACAGACATTTCATACACCAGACCTGTAACATTATATTACGCTGACCTGCTGTGACGCACAATCAAACTGCATTTGATCCTTTCGAGTGCGCCGTCATTCTGTTTGTCACTGTTTAGAGAGTCCAGTCTGTGATGTAGTTAATACACTTAGCTGATAAACCCGAGAATTTTACGGTGGGCTTTATGATTAAATAAAGTCTCTCTCTCTCTCGTACTACACATGTAGTCTGTAGTACAATATGAAAGGGGAAACAGTTTGGTTTTAACACAAAATTTGAACTTTTTTTTATATGTTGTTGGTTTTTATAGTACCTGGTTTTAGGAGATGCGACAGCCCCCACATCACCTTTACCTCCTGTGTCCGTGCATAAATAATAATAATAGTAATAATAAATAAATTGCCTGAAGATATTTTAAACTAACGTAATGAAGCCATGAAGAAGCAATTCAACATCAACAACATCTATTGCTCGTCTGTCCGTCCTGGAAGAGGGATCCCTCCTTCAGTTGCTCTTCCTGAGGTTTCTACCATCAAATTGCCCATAGGTGTGAATGTAAGCATGAATGGTTGTTTGTCTCAATGTGTTAGCCCTGTGATAGTCTGGTGACCTGTCCAGGCTGTGTGCCACCTCTCACCTAACGTCAGCTGGGATAGGCTCCAGCCCCTCCGCAATCACTGCCAGGTTAGGAAACATTTTAGCATGCTCTTTCCACCACCATAAAATGTCAAAAAGATCCTTCTTGGGTATCCTGAACTTGATGTAAGCTGCCACCTCAACCTACGGCTGAAAAGTTTCATGGCTGGAGTCCTCCACATTGGTGATGAATGTGATGGGGTCAAACGTTCTACTTTTGTCACTGACTTTCAAAATAGCATGAGTGACTTGATAATAGTAGTTTAGATGTCAAAACATCTGTTGGGCTTACATGGCCTTGATACATAGCATGGGCTCGTTACTTAGAAAATATGTCATAACATATAGATAGCTTAGCAAAAGTTAGATGTTTTACTGTGCACAAAAAACATTATTTTGTATCAATACTCAAGCCCTGTTCCTTGGAATACCTGATGAAAAAAGTTACATTCCATAGCATCACTATATCATTAAAGCGGTCAGCTTGCCACTTAAACAGCCTGCTCGATGTCATGTTGTCTTGGGAAAAAAAGGATGACTGGAGTTGAAGACAGACACAAACAAACCGAGAGTGTAATTCACCGCATTTTGTCATGTTTTTTTCTGCCAGCTGCAGACGCTGACTGGGCTGTCGCTATAGGTAGAGGAGCTAAAAGCCATAGATGTAGAAGAGGATGGTGTTCCTGAGGGGCCAGCTGAATTAATGGTTGACAGAGTTAAACTGGTTCTTGCACTGATTTGTGAGCTGACACAATCATCGTCTTCTCTTTCTTCTTAAATCTGAATAATCGGACTGCCCATCACTAATACCAGGTGCCACATCTTACACAGTCACACACTCTCGCACAGGAGCAATTTGCCCAAGAATACTTCGACTTGATAGTTCCATGTGTCTTGGACTGATAGACATGTGTGCTGTGACTCAACAACTCACTGATTTCGTGACGGGCTGTCGGATCACCTGCCTCCCCCAGCTTCTATTGTTCCTCTCTGGGGACTGCGGTCAGCAAACCACTGGCAACAATGTGGATTAACAGACTGCTTGTATGGATTGCATTCACCTGGATTAAGATGTCTCATATCCTCCATCCAGTTACTCCGATCCTTCAATATACAGCGGCTGAACTTTTCCAGCTACGTTTCCACTTCTCCAAGCCACTAGTGGCGTCACATCTTCATCTGGATATTGCATCTCATTTTCATTAGAAATACAGTACATCCACTGTGGATTCCAATGAAGCTTCATCTTTGATGACACACATCTGATACATTCTTTCTGGTCTTCCATTTCTAATCCATCAAGAAAGTCTTGGCAGACTATTGACCAAAGTGTGCTAGCTAACCTAGCCAGTATGAACTGTAACTGTGCCTGTGTATGTTACATTTGAATCCATTGCTCTACAAATCAATGAGCCCATTCCTACCATACTAACCACTGTTTACTGACCACCTAAGCCCATTACAGATTTTTTAAATAAAATTTTCAAAATCTTTTTATGCTCATTGTCCCCTAATTTAATATTGCTGGTTGATTTTAATATACACGTAGGCAATGTCAACAATGTTCTCTCAAGGGACTTAACATTTTGTCTGGACAGTTTTAGACTACAGCAATATGGTGACTTTTCCACGCACTCCATAGAACACATTCTAGATCTCATTTGCTGCTCTGCTGTAACTCCCCTCAGCTGTACAGCACCTGATTTGCCCATTTCTGTTCACAAGTTAATATCTTTCAATGTCAACCTCACACTATCAAAAACATAACTGTTATGGTTTATATCTTTCCGTAACACTAAGAATATTAATTTATCAG
>JAPZEB010000024.1:743097-755586 GCA_029783705.1 Chaetodon striatus
GAAAATGTAGGTACACAACTTTAACACAGTTTAAGGCCTTAATTAACTTATTAAATACCTTATAAACATCTTGAAGATTTTTTTGGCACAAACATCCACTTGGACTCAATGATGAACTGATTAGATTTTTTTCGTTGTAGGGTCAAGGTCACATTGACTTGGCATCTGTCTCCTTCTTGTGAGTGTGATATCTCAAGAACAGCTCGAGGGATTTTTTTTTCAAGTGAATTGTTTTGTTTGTTTGTTTGTTTTTTGTTTTTGTTTTGTTTTTTGCCAAGAATGCATCAGTATAAGGCAAGGAAATGGTAACTTAGGCCATATCTTTGAGATTTTTTTTGTGTTTTTGATTCGTCACTATGGCTGTCTTTACACAACAAGCCTTAATGCTCAGTGACGTTTTATTGCTCAAATTAGATTTTTGTTCAGCCATTTACATTGTTTAATAAATGCGGCCAATATCAGATTCCAGCGTGAACTGGTCACAAGCCTGACTTGTATCGCATTCACGAAAGAACAATTACAGAGATGTCATGCAGCATGCTGTTGTATGGATGTTTGTGAATGAGGCCCATTGTCTTGTCTATTAATTCTATTTCTATGGTGATCACACAACCAGGCAGTTATTAAACACATCGTCAGTTAAAACAATCATCAAACCACTTACTAAAAAAATAAGTTATTACCTAAACCTATTTTTTCAAATATGTAGTTTAGATAACAAAAAGCTGTGGTTTTACCAAAAACTTGTGGTATTTTACCTGTAGAACCTTAACTAGCATGATGGGACATATACCTAAACCCTGGATTTCTTTAGTGTTCCCACTGCAGGCAGGCTACTCTTAAATGTAAGCAGTGTACCTCAACATAGGGGTGACGAAAAAAACAGTACGGCTTGGAGCGGTTCTGTTGGTACCATCCACAACTTTTCGTAATGGAAACACAAAAATAATCGTTCAAATGTGAAACAAACTTAACTGAACTGGACTGGACTGCTTGGTGGGAATGAGGCTGATATAGAACTGTGGACTGTCAAACCAATGAGCTGGGATGGTTGAGTGGTGTGTTGTGTAAAAGTGTGTCAAGCAGAGTTGCTTCATTTTCGGATCTCAGCTTATTTTTGGGTGTATATGGGTGATAAGATTATCTTACCAAAGGGGGGTGATAGCTAAACCTATGACAATAAAAACCAGTTTGTAAAAATAACGGACAGTTCTTATAATTCAAGTTCTATGGTTGGGTTTTGTTTTTGTCACGGTGCAACTTCGGCTGTGAAGTAGCTTTGGAAGAGTGAAGGTGGAATGTTTGCCTGAGCGCCAGCTAACCACAGGACCATGATAACATTCATCTAACAGTAAAAACAGCAAGAAGTTGCCGTGTGGTGTTAACATCTATACAACTTTCGTGGGCATGTTTATGTGCTTACTTGGGCTCTTTGAGCATGTGCTGTCTTTTCTCCAGAATAAATGTCACAATCCTTCTGTGCTTTCACACTAACACTTACAGCCTGTTCTTCATTTTCTGGCTCCACAGCTACAGAGAATTACAGGAACATTTCTACCACTGTTGACTCTCCTTTCATATTAACCTTTCTTTTACCGTATTCTCTGCTCTCTGAATGGCCATATCTGAGCTTTTCCTCTCTTATTTTCTGATCATAATCTTTGCCATCTTGTCTATCCTTTGCTTCCTCTGACTTGTTTTCCTGTGTCTGACTCCTCACCAGTCCGGGGGATTCAGACACAGACTCTGAGGTGGAGGATCGTGTGGATGGGGTGAAGTCCTGGTTGTCTAAAAGCAAAGGTTCCACCAAGAACCTATCAGATGACGGCAGCCTCAAGAGCTCCAGGTCAGTACAAAGGCAGCTGCTGTTACTATCACTACAGCTGCAGTTAGTAAGCAGTCTACCTCTACATTTGACTGCTTTTGGACACTGTCTGGATGAAATGGTTTACATGATTTGACCCAGAGGAAATAAAGCAATCAGAGTAGAGTACTTTGCTGAAATAAGGGGGCGGCTATTACTTAAATGTATTTTCAAGCTGCTTTGTCTTTATTGTCATCTGCTTGGTGAAGAGGGGACTTTTTTTTCCTAAAAACACACCACCTCTGTAGTAGATTTATCGACATGCCCAATGGCCAGCTGGCATAGTCTACCTGAGCCGCTAGCTGAGATTAATGAATGTGTCTGCCAACTGACAGCTTCGATTGCCCCAGATTTGTCTCCTTACCAGAAGATTTAACTTCTCTCCCTCAGCTGAGCCACTCCCAACATTACAAACTTTTGTGGTTTTTAAATCTTTCTTAGCAGCATGTCCACACAGACAAACACTGACTGATTCACTGGCCAGCACTGCCTTGTAGTAGTAGTTTTCAAGTTTAAGTGACTGTATTGCCATTAGCACAGGTCCATGAGTACAAGTACATTTGAGTTCTTGCCCAGTTCTCTAAGTTGTTCAAAGAATAAAGTTCAAAAGAAGAATCCAGCAAATGGAAATAAAAAAAGTCTATGTAGTTTCACATGTTGTTAGCAATTGATATGGTAAATATTTTCAGTTTACCCACATAATATTATTGAGGTTTTTACAATGCTCACGATTCATTAATTTTAAATCTATGGTACCTTGGTTCAGCACTATACTCAATAGAAAAAATATGAATTTAAGATTCACATTTTCCAATAAAAAATACCGGGTAATTTACCATCAGAATGCAAAGTTTGGGGTTCCTGCGGGTAAAAAGGTGTAAGGGTATTGAATGCATCAATTTAAAAATAAGGCCATAATTGATATAAAAATGTCTTAAATCAATCCTTTAAAAGTCTTAAAAATGCTCAGACATGGAAAGTAGGTTTTTCTGACTGTCTGTTTTCTGATGTTGCATTCTAAAATCTTAAAATAACATTTTTAAATATTTTGCCGAATGCCTCTGTCTGCTAACTAGTTGTCATAGTATCCTGGGTGACACTAGAAGGTGCAAATTCAACAAAAAATGGCCATTTAACCACGGTTTCACAGCATGGCTAAATTGACACAAAGTGATGTGTATGAGGCTCTGTGTGTATAATGTAAAAACTTTTTCAAACTTGGCACAATGGGAATCAAGACATGAGAATCCCACATGCAGAGTAAAATTGCTGTGAAATCTCTCCAACAAATGCCATGTATTTTAAGTTCTGTTCCACCCATGTCTCCACCTTGAGACAGAAAAATCAGTTTTATGTTACAATAAACATTTAGGCAAAATTGTCTCCAAGTAGTTTATGTCATGTTTTTTTTCCTTTAGGTTGGTTAGTGTAACACTTAAATTTCATTGCAAGATACAATGAAAAAAGTTTTTTGAAGTCTTAAATCAACTTTGCCATAAGCTGTATGAACACTGAAACATTTTGCTAGCAGTACTTGTGTTTCCATAAACCTTACCCCAATCAGTCAGGCTTACCTGATAGAAACAAGGATGCACATACTTTTTCTTCTCCACAGGAGTACAACGCTTTCTCTTCTGTTGTGTCAGGTGCTGTAATTGGGGCTCAATAACATTTTAGGAATCTGAATCCAGTAAAAATCTGCCTGCCAAATCCTTCATCAAATGTATTTACATTAAGGTTTCAACAACTTGTTGTCAATTGTCAAAATTATCTCAAACATTGTCTTTTAAATTTAAGTTTTTTACCAGATGTATTGCATATTGTATCTGCTAATTGGTTATATGAATGTTTTTTTGGCATAATGCCAAATTAACCAGAACATTTAATTTGCCTTAAAGTGGGTTTGTAGGGGGCTGGAGTTGTGATTTTTCCCATTTTTATCATTACTGTGGCCTTCAGTTGTCTCCTGTTGTACTTTCCTTAATCTCTGTTTTTCATTGCTCTACGCTCATTTTGCTAAATTTCAGCTCTTTCATTTTTAACTGCATTTCTGTTTTTATTCATAAAGTTTCATTTGTTTCTTATTCTCTTCCTTCACTCACCTCCACTTGACCCAATATCTCATCTTTGTCATTTTCTCTCCCACTGTCTTCATTCCTTCATCCTTTCCACTATTGCTTTTTTCCAGATTTGCCACAAATGTAGATGCAAAGGAAGGGAAAGAGTGGAAAGAGGGTAAGGAATTGAAAGAGGTTAACAAAGAGGGCAAAGAGGTAGAACCGGGCAGGCCAATATCAGTGATGAGCTCACTCAGCTACAGAAAACGCTCCAACCTTGATTCCATTGGTGGGAAGGGGGATGCCCTCTTCAGTACCCTCAAAGAGAATGCAGAATCAGAAAACACTCTATCCTTCCATAAGGCCAAACCCAAAAACTCAGATCTCCAGGAGGACACCTACTCAATCAGCTCCAGGAGGAAGTCCCAGGCAGGGGATGACGTGAATGGCAGAGAATCAGTCATCTCCCAGGCCTATTCAGAGGCCAACAGCCGAGCCAGGAAAGGCATGGACAGCCGCTGGGGTGACTTTGACAAAGAATCAGTCATTTCGTATGCTGCACCAAGTCGGGCCTCCACACGTCTCAGGTTAAGCCCAGAAAATGATGCCAAGTCTACTATCAGCTTGGGTATGTCAAGCCCACTTGGACGCCGCCGAAGCACCTCACGCTTAGATGAGGGCAGAGGCGGGCGGCCTTTGTATGGCAGCAGTCCCAGTAGCCCTTGCTTTAGCAGACGGTCTGGGGGTCGCAGTCCTGGAGTTCTTAGCCGAGCTGATTCCCATATGTCGCTGGCACGCAGTTGCCGCTTGAGCGAGTTTGACGTTGATATTGATGATAGTCGAAGTGTGGCCTTCACCGAGAGGTCAGCCTACAGTCCTCACTCGTCCACTGGCCGCAGTGTCTCCATGCCACCACCACAGGCCAGATCATCAACTACTGATAATGACCCAGTTGATAACTTGGATATCAAACCAGTCTGTCATCGCAACTACCTCGACCCTGACCTGGAGAAAGCCATCAATGAAGTCCTGAGTTTCAAGCCTATCAAATTCAAGCGCAGGAGCCTGGAAGACTCAGAGGGTGAAGAAGAAAAATCCAAGAAAGATAAAGATGACAGCAAAAGTAATGGTGATGGTATTCGCCCTGCCAGCAGTCTTAGACGCTCTGCATCTGCCATGGACTGCATGAGACCATCCCGCAGCGGCAGCAGCAGCAGTCGCCATCGCAGCAAGAGCAAAGGCAAGGGCAAGAAAAAGAAGAGAAGTCATAGCTCAGAGTCAGACAGCTCAGGAGACAACCATCATCACAGGAGTAGCTCCAAGAGGAGGTCAAAGAAGTCCAAGAAAAAGTCTAAGAAGAGGGACAAATCTTCATCTTCTTCCTCATCTTCTTCAGATTCCAAGTCGGACTCTGGGTCAGAGTCGAGCTCTGGTGCTTCAACCATTTCCTACCGAAGCTCCAGCAGTGTGAAGAGGGCCCCAGGACGAAAGGTGTCCAGCCCAGAAGGGGAAGGAGAAGCTAGGCCCCAGAGTGAGAGCCAACCCCTTAACAAAAAGGAAGACAAGAAGAGGAAGAAGAAGGTGGACAGCCTGATGATGAAGTACCTGTACCGGCCGGACAGTGACTAAGGCAGGCAGTAGGTGGTTGCCTGAAACAGACTTACCTTGAAGAGTGTTTTGAGGCATGATTTGACCTAACCAATCAAAGACCTGTTCACTGTTATCAATCAGAGCATTGAAAATGTCCTATTCAGTCTAACTGGGATTATACTCTTGCAGTTTAGTGGTTTAATTTTTGGGTTGCATTTTTGATAATATGTCTTGGGCATGCTAACAATTTGTGATGTTTACTACTACTACTACTACTTCTCAGTTACAAGCCAAACAGTAGTGACCACAAATCTCTGTGGCTATCCTTTCATTAGTTTAGTAAAAGTCTAATTGAAGGCTCTTCAGGAGCTGGGGGTTGTGATTTTGGTTTTTTTTTTTCACATCAGGAGGTGTAGTTGGTGAGATGCTGCACTCAGCCTTTAATCACTCCTGAGATGTCACTTTGATTTATAGCCCCGCAAAGGTAAAAATAACAGGAGTCAAATAAGAGAGGCCATAATACATTTCTCCTTCCAGGCCCGTAAGTAAAGATATAATTAGACCCCAAGCATTTATTTACACCAACTAACAAATTTATTTGAGATGCACAGCTGACAGTAATTAACCCCATATTTGTAATATTTGTCAATATGGTCATTAGAGATGACGTAAACATGACATGAATCATGCTTAGATATTGGTAATTTGTTTCATTTTTAGTGTGTTTCTAATTCAGTATAGCTGACTCACTTGACAACTGTATCAGTTTGAGAGGACAGAATCACATCTGTCACAACACTGTATTTGGTATTTGAATGGAAACCATTTTGCATGCTAATGTAGTACCAAATCGCATGGGTTTTTGAGCTGCAAAAGCACAGGGTAACCTCACGACATGTCTGAATGTACAGCTACTTTATGGTGGTTATGAGAGCTCAACCTACTGTAACACAAGAACACAAAGCAGGTAGATAAAACACAGGCAAATGAGGAAAACTTAATTACCACTAATTTCGAAAATTGTAAATATAGCTAACACAAGCAAATTGAAAAAAAATTACAATTAGACAAACAACAGCAATACAGAAATTCTAAATTAGTACACAATCAAAGGGATTTCAAGACAACCAAAATAACTTATACCCCATCTCCACCAAATTAGCTCTGGTTCTTGAAATTGTTCCATACGAGCAGAACTCTTGTAATCAAGGATGTGTAATTAACATAAGGCATTGTGCAATGAACAACAGAAGTTACGAGTAGCTGTAAAATTGCAGATTAAATTGATTATCAGCAAACTTTTGTTCTGTTATTACAGGTATTTGTTTTTACATAAAAACAAAAACAAATTACTACTACGTGACTTCTTCAGATTTGCCTTATCCATTCTCTCTTTCCAACCTGTAGAATGTGACAAGCTCGCTGATGTTATTAAGGTTCACACTTCAGGTCAAGAAAAACCTGTTATCTTTTGGTTCCAGCTGAGAACCAGTTTTTTAGGTTCTTTACCACTTTATTTTTCATTGAAATGCTCTGAACAGTTCAAAATTTGGTGTAGAAACTGGAATCGCATTGGCTGTTTTTGTGGAAATGGGGATAATGTGTCACTAAAAATAAATGTGGAGTTCCATTGTTGTGTACAACTTGCAGCATTTCTGTATTTTGTTGTGTTTTATATATTTGCAGTATATTTCTGTGTTAGCCCTCATACAAGACCAGTGTTTCACAGTCTTGAGTGGTCATCTCTTAATATCCTTAGGGCTTTTGAAGGGTTCTTGCTAAGAAGTCTATGAAGAATGTTTACAATACAAACTCAGAGGTTGTTTGGCAGTCCTCATAGCAGCCTTCATGGTGAGAGAACAGTGTCACAAAAGAAACCTTGATTTGATCAGTGCAAAAGCGGCGTCTTCCATTAAATTCAACACTTTGGTGTGGGACTTCTTCCTCGCCTACCAACTAGAGCACTGCTTAGTCGTAGTTTGCTTAGTGCTGCTACTAGTGACTGGAAGATGTATTGAAGCAATGGTGCAGATTACTACAGTAGTCTCATTTGTATACAGTACGTTGGCCATTCACGGTCAAACTATAGTGTTTCTTTTGTTACTTTACATCTGCCTTCCATCATTTATACCCCATCTTGTCGGATTGCCTACCAACAAGTGAGTTTGTATTTTGAATATTTTATGAAGCCCCTTTTAGCCACATTTTTGTCTATTGTAGAAATCGTCATCATAGAGTGTTGATGATGATTTCTACATTTGCTTGAGCTTTTTTACATTGCAGTGCATTGAGCTCTCCCAAACAACGTATTGTTCTCTGCTCACTTTTTTCAATAATAACATCAGCTTCTATTTGTTCTTTCCTGCTCCAGCCCCACTGGCCGAAGACTCTACTACTTTGATAGATCTGATGAAGAGGAGGAGGAAGAAGAAAAAGAGGAAGGTGGTGCAGCCCAAGGCTCTTACTACTCTCGATACAGATATAGCAGCCACATGAGAGATGACAACGGGGAGGACGGGCCTTATGAGACCACATCGTAGTCCTCCCTGTCAGCATCCACCCTCTCAGCATCCACCCTCTCAAATGCACCCTCATAACACTGTGACAGTTGTCTTGCATGCAAAGTTGACCACAACTGTGGTCACTTGGTCACAACCACACATAACTCACATCCCTACAGGGAAACATGGTCCCAACACTCAGTCAGAGCTTCCAATGGCAGATCCTCACAGGTTCTGGTCATGGTTTGACGAACTACACAGTCTTTTTGACTCATCAGTCTAACCTCACTCCATACACAGCAGCTGGCTATGAACAGCTCCACTTTGCTGGTTGCATGCAAGCAGCAGTTG
This sequence comes from Chaetodon striatus, assembly GCA_029783705.1. NCBI lineage: Eukaryota > Metazoa > Chordata > Actinopteri > Chaetodontiformes > Chaetodontidae > Chaetodon > Chaetodon striatus. The sequence continues at coordinate 751,461 of JAPZEB010000024.1, forward strand.
CTTGGCTTGAGCAGCCTCCCTGTATGGTTGTAACCGAGCCAAAGAACTTGAGGTTGCAATGATAACAGATTCTTTCTGTCTCTCTCTTTGTCTCTCTCACTCTTTCTCTCTTCTTTACATATAGTACACTACAATAATATGTATCACCATAGTACAATGTATTGCCAAAAAGCCTTTGTTTGTGTGCGCACTGCTTTACTTATGGCCAGTTGATGCTGAGTTCTGGGATAAGTCCCAGCCTTATTTTTCTCTCCCCTTCTCGCTCTTCTTTCCATTTTGGGACAAGTGCCATTTGATTTAAGTGGGCTCCTCTACAGCTGGCTTCTCTGCAGCTGTGGCATTTCATGAACTGATGCGCCGTACACTGAGGACGCTTTCATCCTCATCTGCTCACTTTTTGTTTGCCTGAAAAGTTTTTCTGCCTCTTGCTGGCAAATGATCCCTTCCTTACAGTAGATGACTATCACTAACTGCTCCACCATAGACGCAAAGCATTTTTCTCCGTTTGAATCTTTTCTTTTTGATGTTTGAAAGATTTGTTTCGCAGAGAGCCGCTGTCAAGCAAATTAATTTCCATGAGGTTTGAGTTTACCTCTGCAAAATGCCTTGTCTTACTTAAAATTCAACTTGATTTGATTGAGTACTTGCCGGAATTCTTTAGTGATGAAGAGACTTTGGCTTTGTCTTTGTGCTTGTGATTGTTAACATGTTGTTTGTGTTTTGTTTCACATTTGATGTGCTTTCCTTTTACAGAGGGAATGTACTTGACTTTGGGCACCAGTCATTTGTATGGTATCCTCAACCAGCATGTTCAAGGAAAAAATGGTGTTATTCTGCATTTTTGTTATTTTCAACTAATCACATGGAAGGACCATAGAAGGAGTTTTCTTGACTTTTGGGAATAGTATGTATAACAAAATATTCTAAGCTCAAGGTTGACTCAGCATGTTTTCTGGAGCTTTCAACCACATCTCTGTCTTCTTGAGCATTTTGAGCTGACTGAGGTATCATCACAGCTCTAAGCCCTAAGCCAGTGATATTGAATTTATATATGTAATTAGGGATGCACGATAATATTGGTACATCATTGGTATCAGCGAATATCGGCTTTGAAATGAACTAGTAGAATCGGCCAACATGTTATCTTATTTTGCATAATGAATAAATATTACATACATTGAAAAGCATTCTATTCTATGTCTCCATCAGCTGGTGGGTCATCACGATAAGAGTATGCATGTATTATATGATGTTAATTCCACTACAGAAGAGACCTTATGATCACTAAAATTTGGTGGGGAAAAATGTGAATATGGCGATATCCGGATAGGTCATTGGCCAAATGAGATGTCATATATTGGCATATTGGATATTGGCAAAAAATCCAATATCATGCGTCCCTACATGTCCTGTTGCCCAACTTACAGATTACGTAACAAGACATGCAACTGGCCAAGGTGACAGTGCAACTGTGTCAGAATTCACCAAAGTTGAATCCGTCTGGCAGATGAGCTGATTGCAGTGATCTCCTCTTGGATTCATCTCTTTTCATTGGTTTTAATGATAATAAGAAACATGCAGAATACCACTAGCCTTCTTCTTTAAAGCCTCATTGTGTACTTTAACTGTAATTTAATGAACTGGACACACTACAGCCTGTGTAACCAATACTGTGAAATCATCTTCAGTGTCTTTGAGGCCTGTTTATTTGTCAGGTTTTCACCTTTTTTAACCCAGCGATGCCTCGAAACAACAAAAAATAGGAGCCTGCATTTTAATGGTTGCTAAAATGTTATGTCACATGCTTTGGTCTCACATCTGTCTGCTATTTACTGAGTAGTACTAAGATATTTTTGAAAGCCATTTAAAGTCCAGAAGAGCTTGAAGATGGGTGTTATTCTACTATACATGCTTTTTGTAAAGTCGTGTCTTCATTTTTATTCTCTATGCAGTCAACACAAGTGTGGAAATGTGTTTTTTGACCTTATTGACCCTGATGAAAAAATGAAAGAAAAAAAAAGAGCAGGCATAATATTGCTGACTGCACACAGTATTTATATATAAATATGTGTATGATTGATGCTAGCTTTGAAAATAGTTCATGTTTATTTTCATTATTGAACAAATTGACCACTTGTTATAAATTTTGCATTACAGTTTAATATATTGTAAATAAATGATGGTGATTGTTTTAGAATGGATTGAAGACTGGATTTTTCTGAGTTGAAGTGTTTTGCTGCTCTGCGTCTTTAGGTCATGTCTGTCCATTTACACTTAAATCTGTAGTTTAGCTCTAAAGATTTCCAAAATGCATGCAGATAAAACAAAAAAGGGAAACTGTTGTTTTCTAATGCATCCGCTTTTGTGTTTTCATCTGAGAAATGTCAACAGCAGCATTGACCCTGTTAATACCTTAAAGGAACACAAAACCCACTCATTTTTTTATTTTTTTTACTTTTAGTTATTTGTCTGTAATTTAGGAAAAATAAGTATTTTGTGCTGGAAAGGGGAGCTATAAGAACTAATAGCTCCCCAAATATCAACACATTTAGCTGCAGGCAGCAAGATTTCTGTTGGAGAAAATCAGTTTACACAATGATGAAGATGATTCAGAGTGTCAGAGTGATAAATGCAGGCTTTCATTTCAAAAGCACACGTCAAAATCTTGCTTTGACGAATGGACTCGTGTGTGACTCCTGTGGATAGATGAAATTTCAATCAAGTGATTCTGACTGGTTTAAGAGGGTTGGTGGTGACTGCTCATCACATGATGAGGTTTGACAGCTCATGAAGTCATATGATAAATTCTGCATCCTCCAAAAGAAGTTTTTTCTTGAAGACTCAATACAGCCTCTGTTGGCTCCCATTTCCTGAGGTTCATTTCTTGAATGTGGGATGTAGCCATGGTAGCAGCATGGCTCTGTGGATAACAGTGTTGGTTTGTTGATGGTTCACCACCACTTTCAGACTTAAGCACTGATCCATCTGATAGTTAAGATACTTAATTATTTTTAACAGATGTTCATGGTCCCCTGAGGATAAGGGATGACAATTTTAATTATCCCCAGATTTTTCTCTAGCACCACCATGAGTTTGACATTTGTAGTTTTGAATGAAATAGCACAATTATTGGATGCACTGCCATGAAATGTGGCTCAGGCATTGAAGATCATTTGTTACTTTGTAAACAACTATCTGACTTTTCAGGTAGCGTTGTTGTCAGGTAAACATTTTATTTGTTCAGTACTCTGATTTATAACCAAACACCTGCAGAACTAATGATGCTCCCATTAGACTCAGCATTGTTTTAGCCAGTGGTGGATGAAGTACCTGAAAACCATATTTAAGTAAAAGTACAGATATCTCACCAGAAAATGATTTCGGTAGAAGTAACGATTAGAATATTACTTGAGTAAAAGTATCTGATATTTACTGGACTTAAGTATCAAAAGTACTTTTATCATATTAAGTGTAATTAAGTATTGAAACTTAACTGCAACTTTGAGAGCGCTTGTTTGCACCTGCCTTTACGTGATTCTTTGATCTAACTTGCAAGCTAGCACCACTGATTGACAAAACCCTCCCATTTCATTTTGTAGTACCTAATGAAAATGCTGAGGACATAGAAATACACTGCTCAAAAAATTAATTAAATTAAGCATCACACAGATCTTGATGAAACAATTATCCAAGTTAAAACTCTTTACTAATGTACACTGTATAATTTGTTGAGAACAATGATTCAACTTGGGTGAATTTTATCACGGCAACTCATGATGTCACTCAGTAATGTGTATGGCCCCCACATGCCTGTATAGACTCCTGATGAGTCAGTGGATGGTGTCCTGGGGGATCTCCTCCCAGAACTGGATCAAGGCCTCGGTGAGTTCCTGGACAGTCTGTGGTGGCACAAAGGAGCAAATGCTGGTCCTGCTGTTGGGTTGATGCCCTTCTTCGGCCCTGTTGATGCCCTAAATCGACCAGGTAGACGCGCTCGATGAACGGTTTATAACGAGTCAAAGGCCGCTTAAATCGACCCGGGAGACGGATCATAAACAGGCTCTAAAGACGTACAGTACGGACTCTCTACTATGGTTTCCTCCATGTGTAGGCTACCGATGTTTAC
>JAPZEB010000024.1:776279-786774 GCA_029783705.1 Chaetodon striatus
ATTGTTTTCATTATTTATGTATTGTTTTTAGATACTGAGCTTTCACATATGGATTCACACACACACACACACACACACACACACACACACACACACACACACACACAGACAGAATCTAACACCTAAGAATGACACTGGATAGTGCGATTCAGCAGTAAATTAAACACAGACGGCATTACACACAGTATATTAACAGTTAAATTGCCTAATAATGAACTGAACACATTATTGGCTTATTATTATTGACTCTGCATTTGATGATACAGACCTGTTACTGGCTGCTTAACGAACAAGACATACAGTGTATAGAAAACAGGATTAAAGGTCTAAATGGCTCCATGAGGCTGCAAAGTCCATTTAAATAAGATCATACTGGACAGAATCAGAAACATACTGCTTGTTTATTGTTAGTCTTAGTAGTAAAGGGGGGGGGCACATTACCCTGCTGGCTCTGGATGTCAAAATGACATCAGAAAGATGTTGGCTTTTGTTGGCATAAGATATTTGTAATGTTTTTTTCCCAATTAAAGGATTTTTTGAGGAGATTTTCCTTATGTGCTGTGAGGATCCAAAGACACAGGGCTGTTGTATGCTGTGAGGCCCTCTGAGGCAAATTGTGATTTGTGATATTGGGCTTCATAAAAAAAGTTGAATTAAACTTAATTGAAGTGTAAGATGTCATCTGTTGTCCATTTAGTACTCTATGTAAAAATAATGTTGGCATTAGACATTGTCCTGACATTGAATTTTGGTCATCTGGCGTCAAAACCTAAATTCAATCAAATATCAACGTCAAAAGATGTTAGTGGCCAGCTAAATTAATGTGATGGCAATCTGCCCACTACATGTGGAATTTTTAGGCTGTTCAACAAATTTTTCATATGCTTTACTGTGAAAAGCAATGCATCCAAATTCGTACATATCCCATGTATTTTGAAAGGCTAATGGTAGTTAACAAGGAAGCAGTCCCAAGTGCTTGTAAGGAGACAGGTTGGTGTGGTGGATGGGTCACAAAAAAACTAACTTTTGCCAAGGACTGTTTGGAACTGTGTGAACTTTGAGTCATTTTAAGGTACATCCTCACCATGTTTCTTTTCCTAAACCTAACCTCTGCAATATATAAAATATATATTGAACAAAAACTAGCCACAGTTGATCTTTTTTGCATGAAGTGTTGTTTAACAAAAGGCAGCACAGTTGCCAGAATAAAGTGCTGGCATTGTATGTTTTTGCAAACCACTATATCCACAAATACGTGACGGCAGCACTTTTTTAATAACAACAATGGCATAACATGGCAATAACATATTTACTGTCCGTGTTATGGCGGCTGATCTCATCCTCTGCAAATTAGGAACACAACTGGAATTGTAAGCTCCTTACCCTCCAAGCAGACATTTATGGCCGCTGTTGTTTATCTTTGAGTTAGCCGCAAACTGCTCCTGTCTTCTTTTTAAATCTCCCACGGTGGGTTGCATGCATATCGTCTTCAAAATGTCACCCCTGTCCTGCCCATGATCCTGTCCTGCCACATATCTTGTTTATACAGTCACCATGTCAGCACTGTTACTACCTCCTGCGATGGCTTCAAGACGAGACAACTCTGTCCCTCTACCCCTGGAATTGTACCCTTTACACAGCACAGCGAGGCAGCATAACGGTGCAATATCACTGTCCTGAACAGGCAGTGTAAAAGGGGCTCTTGTTCACAGGAAAGCAGAGGGGATGGTGGATGGTGTGACACTTGGGTGAGACACCTGTCAAATTGCAGACCACTGTTAAAATCCAATACACAACAAAATCAGGCGTTTTTGAAAGAGGCATCACTGCCAAAACTACCAAAACATGATCTTTTTCAATCAATAGCCAAGTTGCTTTTGTGCCTAAATATAACCACAGCATTGTTGTAAAGCATAGTTTCAGTGTATCTGGAACATAAAAACCTACAAAAGTAACCTATCTGTGGTTTGCAGAAACATAAAATGCCAAAGAAAATTCTACATATCAAGTTGCATAAGAGCAGCAGTTGAAATAAAAAAGGCCCCTTGGAGGTTTGGAAAAAAGATCAGTGTTTTGGCGGTTCTTTTTAAAGTAGTGTACCAGAAACCTTTATCCACTGCTATTATTCTTTTTAGTCAATTTAGTCAGTTTACAATAAAATATATCATGATTAATATTTTCTAATATATGTCTTTAACTAGATAGAACAGCCCATTCTTATTCTGAAGTCGTCAGATACCGCCACTTTTTCCAGTGATTTTAGCGTCAGACACCGATACAGATGCAGGACACTCAGCTCATAATATGTCGATGTGAGAGTTCACTGACAAAGCAGCAATATGTAATGACTTAGGCTGAGAACGTGTTGAATAGAAGCATTTGAAGTTTCATCATTAGTTCTTGCCTTTAAACAAATACAGCGTTCAAGCAAAACATGAAAACCACTGGCAGGTGAAATTAATAACATCGATCATCTTGTTACAATGCCGTGTTCAGCTGGGAAACTTTTCGCTCCTGGCATTCATGTGGATACCACTTGACACGCAGCACCCACCCAAACACAGCTGTGGACCTAGTACACCCCCCCAATGGTCAAAAGTACTTCAAGTGGCATCCACATGAATGCCAGGGCCAAAGGTTTCCCAGCAGAGCATGGCATTGTAACGAGATGATCAGTACTGTTCTTGTCATCTGTCAATGGTTTTAATGTTTTGGCTGATCAGTGTATATCATTAAAAAATGTTGCCAGTTTGTTGAAGTTTTTGTAATCACTTCCCTCTACCTTTAACACTTTGACAGGACGACATTTATGAGCACTGTGATATGAAGTGTTAGTACTGACTGTATACAAGCAGCTCTCCACAACAGCAGGTTCAGGGACCAGGCCAGGTAAACAGCGGGCAATGTAGCGCTGCAGGATGTCAATATCAGACCTGTCAGTTTGCTTGTCTCTCTGGTCTGGGTCGGTCTCACTGCCCATATGGTAGCATATCTGCACACAGAATGACATCATCAATATTATTTCTGTCTTGTACACTATAAGCTTGAAGCCCTGCAAACTTTAAATAAAAGCAGCAACAGTAGTTTGTTCATAGTACATAACACCATCCATATCTTCCTGTATTTCACGAGTACTGGTATTTGAATTTCTATAATTTCATGTTTTTGAATGCTTATATTTACTTCTAGCATAATTTCAGCCTTTACTCGTTTTTTTGTCTTTGTGTCATTCTGCCTTGATGTACTGCCACCACCACCATCATTTGCATGACAATAACTCACAACAGACACAGACTGGAACTCCTTAAGCACCTGTCCACTGCAACCCCACTCCTGTTTAAAGGAGCAGGTGCACAATGAGCTCTTTACTGTGTTTACCATTCAGCAGCCCCCATCTGGGATTATCATGTCATGTTGCAGGAAGGCAAAGCAACAGATTCTTCAACAGCTGTTAAGTAATTCTACAAATCAATAATCTTTTTTGTACTGACAATTTTACAGCTAATGTGCAATAAGTAGCACTCTCAGTAAGAACGGCATTAACACCTGAATGTCTGTGTGATATGTTCAGCTATTAAAATCCTACAAATGAACTGCAAAAGTAGGTTTAATATGAAGGTGTGCAAGAAAACAGTCATTAAAAAGGATGAGTTCGGCGTTTTTTGAACCATAACCCTGTTGTTCAAGGTCACTGCATGCTGTCCATAGGAAAAATAATGAGAAAATTTGGCACAACACAGACTGAGTTATGGACAGGCAGCTAAGGCTAACCTAAGGGGGCATAGAGCCTTAAGTTTCAGTTTAAGTTTCTATGCCCCATTAGGTTGGCTTCAGTTGCCAGTACATAAGTCAGTCAATGTTGTGCCAAATTTTATAATTCTTTTCCTATGTACAGTCCACAGAGGGCTACGGGTCAAATAACACTGAACTCCCCCTAATCCACGCCAAAATGCTCACTAAATCTAAACCCAGGGCCACGGTAGTCTGAGTCGGAAAAATAACTCTTTTAAAGTTCATAGCATGTGAGTATATGGTATTAAGACCCACACACACACAGTTCGACAGCTCTGTTTGTGCGGTGCTGAATGAGGCTATTTTAGAGAGTCATTAGTTGTTTCATGTACAGCTAAGTAATAAGGCAGGAAATGACATGTTTTACACATGTACGTTACTTATTTAGGCCCCTATTGCCAGCTTCAAAGGTAAATGACAAAAGGGGAGGAGGAGTGACTGTCATACACACACTCCACACTTCCAAAGCTGCTTTTGTGTGCTGCTCCTGTCAGCCAGGTCTGACACATACAGTGTCACCAGAGACTAGAGGCACAGCGAGGAGGCTGAGGATTTAAAAGGGCTGCAGTTTTTTATTTTTATCTACAGGATTTTCTGATTTAGAAAACTTTCCATCAGGTCCATGCAGTAAAAATAACAATAAAAGCAAACAGAGTAATTACAATATTCCTCTCTGCTTCATTGGGGGATTTATTTCAAACTATGTTAAATGGTCATACAGTAGCTCTGGTGACTGTGTCTTAGAGTGAATAATGTGACGTGGCATCACCATCTGTCCACCCCTCTCTTCCATGCATGTGTTCTGCTATTAGACTGTGAGCTCCTGCTGGCCTGCCATAATGCCCAAAATAGAGATGTGCCATCAGATGACATCAAACCCAGCACAACTCCCACAACTAATCTAATGTTGAGGGAGGACAAATCATATTTTTACAGTTAATTTTGCAGCGTTGTTTTCATTTTAAAGTGGACTAAAATTGTACCACCGTGGTTATGTGGTTTTCAAAGGGACATTCTGAGAAAAATTTGCACAAATCCTTCATCCTGTTTTTTACTTCCAATGAATGGATTTAATCTAGAAAATCTTTACAAATTCAATATCGGTGGAGCACCTCCAGACTCTATGCAGGATGAGATCACAAATTTGAATTCTAGCAATTTACTTTTTGGATTTAGGAGATAGTTGTTCATGTTTATTCAAATTTTTGGACTGTTATAGACCATAGGAACATGTATGAATTTTGAAAATGGGCACAGTTTTCCTTCAATCAAAAAAAAAGAACAGATACCTACAAAGTGATCTAAATTAATTGTACATATAACATACAAATCACTGTATCAGGCTTTCTGATTCTGGAGGAAAACCTTATGCAGTCTGCAAAAACATGCTATTTGAAAAAAGATTTATTTTACAACTCCATAACCACTGGACCAATCATCATGAAACTTGTAGAATATGTCCACATAAATCCCCTAAAATATACCCTGAAAGTTTCATTCAAATCGACCGATCAAATTGTTTGTCTAATCATTACAAAAGTTGCAGGATATGCTGGATAATAACTCTGAATCATGTGTGTAAAATCATTTTGAAATCGCTCAACAGGGGGCACTACCAGTTCCAAATAATTGCATTTGCCTATCATAAAAGTTTGGCCATAAGTCAGTGACAGTTTGTAGAAATAGTACCAAACTGAGGCTGATGCTCAAAAGCTTTCTGCAATTGAAGTGTCAGTGCTGCAAGCACAGATTTGGATGTAAATGAATAAGCATCTGTCCGATCAACATAAAACCTGTTAGTTATTTTTAATGCAGGTCTTTTAAACTGTCAAAGCTCTTGATCCTACCCAGCTTTCAAGTTTTAAAGGTACATGCTGGCCTGAACTCTGGAACTGCACCTTGTGGCTATGTTAAATTTGTTTCTTTTTGTATTGTTTTTTCAGTCAAAAGCGAAATAGGGTCACTTTGATAAAGTATGAAAAAAGTATTCCTTAATTTGAAATATGTTGCTGTATGCTGGTTGGCAAAGCACTTTTATGTTTAGAAGACACCCCATGCTATGATATTCTTTCATAAGTTAGTGCTTCAGTGTATGCATGTATCTTAATTTGATAAACTGCTGTGTTTGCTTCAGGGCACACACTATACTTGTTTAGATGCTAATACTGGATAATGAAGTCAAATGATCAACTAGAAAAGCTAATAGATTAAACTGCATTAAAAAATAATTGATCATTAATAAAGTCTACTTTAACTTATTACTATGAATATTTGAGGGGTCTGTATAGAGTGTAGAGTTTCTCCTCTGTAAAGTCACACTTAAGGGCTCAGTATTGTGATGTACCTTCATCAGACCTGGGTACTCATTGGACGGGAGGCCATAGATGTGCTCTTTGGATTCCTTGCCCTCAGCCAACAAGAAGCAGGGAAAGCGTTGCTTCACACTGTATGATCCAGGAACCTTCTCTTTCCAGTAGCACACGTTGATCTTCACCACCTGTGGTAGTGAAACCAGGAACACTATCAGTACCAGCCAAGGTCCAAGACGTTTGGCTGTCACTGAAGACCAAGTAATTGGCCACAGTGTATACTTTGCATTAGTTTTGATGCACAGAAACTCCTTGATTGAAATTCAGAGGGTTTCTTAAGCACGAACATTTTTGACCACTGGAGAACTGACTGAAATGCTCGAAATCCCTCAAAAATACCACGATGAGATACCCAAACCTTGAGGAATAACATAGAAAAATCAACGCTGATGCTATTGGTATCAAAAACTTTTAACTTTGAAGATCTTTGTGAGAACTGCATTTTTTGGTTACTGGATGACGAACACCTCTGTTTTGGAAACTGCTGAGAAACAACCTTATTGTTAATATTCCAATGAAAGCCATCCATCCTTTGAATGCCCGATGTCTCTAGTTCATGGTTGTAAAGTTTTATGAGGCTGTTACTATCCCAGAGGTCACAATAGGTCATTTTATACAGTGATGTCTAGTTTAAAAAAGTAGTCTCACAACAATGGAATGGATATTATGGGGACCAACACATAAAAACAGTTAAGCTCATTGAATTCATAAGAGTTTCAGCTTTTTCAGCCGTACCCAACTGTAGAAATTCCAAGACTGTTTATGGACCTCAGTATGCAGAAATATTATTATATAATATTATCATAATACAACAGGCAAAAATAACAACTTTGTGCTGCATGAGAAAAACTGCATGCTTTTTACAAAAAACTGCCTGGTACTAGCAGAAAGTGGGCATGTCTGTAAAGGGGAGTCTCGTGGGTATCCATAGAACCCATTTTCATTCAGATATCTTGAGGTACATCTTGAGCTGAAGGCCCCCCTTTAAAATTAGCCATGCCAGTTTAAAATTTAGCCTAAATTTGGGGTGTTATTTAACCCCCTATAAACATACTAGGTCTTCTAGTTTCATATGATACCAGTATCTTCATTCTAGCTTTAGAACTCACTCAGCCTCTGATAGACAGTACAGTGGGCAGAAGGATGCCTTTGTCCTTGGGGAGTAGAAGATGGTTAAAGGACAGGCTCACAATTTTTCCAGTCTGTCTAACACCACCCTACAAAAATAGTCAGATTTAATATTTGCTGTAATAATTTCTCTTGTTCACACATGCAATTCAATGATCACTTCCTAATGGATAAACTTACATATATTTTTTCTGTAGATGCAGCTCAGTGACCAGAAGAAAGTGTTTGTATTATGCATTTATGCAAATATGTTACATTTGCATAGTTCATCAGACAAACTTATCTCAAGGTATGACATGGTATATAAGCTGACTTGGTCATCGGGAGGTAGAGGGGATGGATGGCTGCAAAGGTGCTGACAACTGTGGACCATTTTTCAAGACCAACAAACAACAAAACAGGTGGTGACGTAGTGAGTAGTTCCTGTGTTTCCAGCAGCTTTTAAGGCAAGAAAAGCATTTTTTGCCAAAACATTGCTGCTCTTCCAGCTGGAATTGTGCCCCCCAAACCAGGTATTTTAAGCCAGAACATGATCTTCTCCTAACCATAACCAAGTGGTTTTTGTGCCTAAACCTAACCACATGGTAACCACAGCACTGATGAAACATAAAGTTTCAATGTATTTACTATATAATAACTCACAAATGTATTGTATCAGTGGTTTGCAAAAACACAAAATGACATTTTTTTTCTGGCAGCTGGGTTGGTAAATTTCCCCCGATTCCTTCCATTGGAACTGTGACTGCGGGGGATATCAAAGGGTCAGGGTTAGACAAGAGACAAGAGTCAGAATTCCCATGGCCACTACAGGCTTATGAGGCAAGAGTAAACCTTTGTTTTTTTTTAATGCATCTGAAATAACAAATGTTGAAAGGAGAAAATTCTCTACTCACCTTGGTGAGGACACATCTGAGGTTTAATTAGCTCTGCTAAAAACACAGGTTTTACTCTCTTACTGACAAAATTTACGTTTAACACACATTGAGAAAAAATATGTTTATGGATGTGATCAAATTATATTTATGATTACTATGATTTAAAAGAAAATCAAAAACAAATCTGGGTAAATTATTGCATTATCATTGAACATGTTATGGTCATTTGAAAGTTCAACCATACCTATTTGGGTCTGCTCTCCATATACCATACAGTGTTGTGCACACAGCTTATGGATTTTTTCTTTGCACGCATTTGAGTTTTTACAAAGTACTGCAGAGTTTAAATAAGAGCCATATGTAGACATGAAGTGTCATGCCAAGATAAACAAGAATTTAAGCCTTACAGTTTACAGCCATGTCTGTGAAAACATGGATGCTTCACACACATCTTCCCTCTAGCAGCACAGAAGATCTATACAATCAGCACAGTTTCTAGGTGGACACCCAAGATTAGTGTCACCAATTCAGTATCTGACCAAATGTCTCCCCTTCTGTTCCTGAGATATGACATTGAATAATGGCCAGAAATGTGTTTTTGCAGGACATGATGTTATGATACAGTGAAGGTGACCTTGGACCTTTTTGATATAAATTCTCATCACTTTGATACTGATATTCTTTTAGACATATGTCAAATTTGGTCATAACTCGCCTATGTTTTCTTGACTTATAGCCAAAAACATGTTTTGTGAGGTCACAGTGACTTGACTTTTTACATTTGACCAACAAATTCTAATCTGTTCATTGTTCAGTCCAAGTGGACATTTGTGCCACATTTGAGGAAACTCCCTCAAGGCCTACTTGAGATATTGCATTAACAAGAATGATACAGATGCAAGGTCACAATGACCTTTACTTTTGACCACCAAAATCTAGTCAGTTCATTCTCAAGTTCAAGTGGACACGTGCCAAATTCGGAAGAAATTCCCTCAAGGTATTCATGAGTTATCGTGTTCACAAAAATGAAACAGACAAACAGACAAACAGACAGACAGACGGACAGACAATCAGAAAATAAATAATGCCTCTGGCCATGGCTATTGCCAGCGCGAATGGAAAATATTTCAAAATATATACAAAAGTTCAACCAACATGCAAAATTGCATTACAAGCTTCTACTCAAATGGAAATAAAACAACCGGCTGTGCCAATGAGCAAATTAAAAAAGCAGCACACATTTCTTTTTCACCATTGACAAGTGTTTTACTCATTTTACGTTTGCTAAATCACACCAGTTGTGCATCAGAACTTGATCTCCTACTTGAAAACTGATGATAAAAGTGTTTGATTAGATATGGTCTGCACACACACTTGATAATTTGGCCTGATTGTAGTGCAAGAGAATGGCTCCTGAGGGTGTCCAAAATACAAAGAGTTCATCCTCTGAGCAGTATTAATGTGCTGTGCTCAGTAAATTTCGTGCCAGTCTGCTTCTTCCTTCTCCAGAATTGTGTGTTGAAACAGATGGTGCAAGAGGAAAGGTCACAAGGACACGAAAAACCATTAGGGACCATAAATATCCACATCTAATTTGATGGAAATGTGATCACTAATTCCCAGATGTTGGCAGGAGTGTTGTTTGAATGGGATTTTTGGCCTGATGGCGGCGCAAGAGGAGAGATCAGGGGGTCATTACAGTCCCTAGGAACTGACCTCTGAGGTATTAAAATGTTCAAACAAAATGTCATGGCAAACTTGGTAGCTGTAGTTGTTGAGTGTGTGTATTTTCAGTAATTATATATTTTCTTTACAACTGATTAATACGACACTCACTCTCTGCACGAAGACCTACACCTGAATGAATACATACTTGCACAGAATTAGCAGCAATAAAGCCCCATGCTGATTAAACCTAAAATAAAAACCTCCATAACACCTACTCCATCCTCCTCATCACTTTTTTTCTGTCTAATAGAAGTGCAATTACAAAAGTAGCTCTGCGGTGGTGAAGTGAGAATAGGGATTTAATGAAATGTACACATGGTTGTACAAATGACGTCCATCTGAGTGTGGCAATAATAAGGACACATTGTTCAGGAGCTTTCAATATAATGAACTAACCGGCCGTGCACTCATTCCAAGGGACCATAAAAATTCAGACAGAAGTGCTCCAGCGAGCCAACGAGCTCAGAGCCTGTGCTTTCTACCAGCTCACTCAGGCATGGCATTCCCCAGGCCCCCCAGCCTGCTGCTAGCCTGAATAATGCAATTCCAATATCAACTCCAATTCTCCACTCTAACAGCTGTCTGCTTGTTTTCCCATCACCT
>JAPZEB010000024.1:812036-822726 GCA_029783705.1 Chaetodon striatus
GTTACCACCAACTGAGTGCAATTTGCAATCATTTTGCGTGAGAGAGAGAGTGAGAGAGGGAGAAAGAGAAATTGCGCAGATTTAATACACGGGTCTCACTGGCGTTAAATAGCACCACTTTACTGCCTGTGGCAATTAGCACTGGTCTTTGTGGATTAGGTGGTATTTGCAATGAGGCTCATTTGCATAGGAAGGGGGTAATTTTGCGCTGAATTTATGAATATTCCCTAATTTACATGCATGCAAATTGGACTGGCGCAGCTAGGAGTGGCAGTGCAGTTTGCGTACATTTCAATCTTTGCGTGTGCTTTGTGGATTGCACGCTATTTTTTTTCTCTCATTTGCACAGGTTTAGCGGTCACAAAAGCAGCGCAGTCCTTTTGAGGATCTGGCCCTAAGTCTTCATCTGACAGCATTCAAAGGTCAAATCTCGATGTTTGTTGAAAAAGATGGCTGTTCAGGAGAACAATGATCAACTAAATAGTGAATAGCAGAATGGTTGAATATAACTATGGCATGATATTTACAATAAGATACTGATGGGATGAGTCTCTTGTCTAGCCAAAAACAATTGATTCTAGAATATGAATGATACAATGATGAAAAAATGTATTGTTTAGAAGTAGGGTAAATTGTTTGCCATGCATCTGTAATAGCCATTGAGAAAGAATTATTACCTTAAACAGATTAGGAAGTGATGATATTTTGTCTAGTCCTAGATCTGTTCAAGCTTGGATTCAGGACACAATCAAAACCTCCACCAGGTTGTGATAATGTCATTGTGAGGTTTGGAAAAATTATGAAACATCCCAGTTTGGGGTGTAGAGATTGGCAGGTATAAAGGGCATGTTGTGCAATTTGCCAGTAACAATGACACAGTGGCCAATAATATTAGAGAGGAAGAATGGAATGTTCTTCTCTATGAGTATCACTACTCTTCTGGGTTTTACGCTAAATTTAGAATGATATATTTGGGCTATTCAGTTCTTCTTAAATTTGCAGTGTTCTGTTACACAAAGAATGTGTGCAAATACTCTTCCATTTGAATTAATTATTTGTCTTTGACAGATGATATAAAACCTGCTATAATCAAAGTGCATTGTGGGTTTAATTGCCATTTTTTAGGTATTTCCGCTTTCTCTTTGCTTTGCTTTTATGATAAAGCATATAGTGGCAAATTACTTCAGGATGCTTAATTTATTATGTTGTAGGCAAATGTGATAGGATTGAATAAGTTATCTCTAACTTATTAAGTTAGAGATAACTTAGTTATAAGTTATAAGTCATCTTATCTCTACTCTTTTTGAATATGTTGTGATTAATTTGTCACAGTGTTAATTTTGTCAGCAACTTTTATTTCATGAGTAAGCGTAACAACATAAATTAAAAAGGTATTGACAACAAAAGACACAGCAAAATCTGTCTATTACGCTCTGATGTGTAAAGACGAGACAAGTTGGCTTTGTTTGGCCAGACAATCAAAGTGAGATGACAGGAGGCTTTTTAACCAATCAATGGCTCTATTAACATATTGTTAATATTATCAGTCACTTATGGTAAGCATCTAATATGATTTCTCACAACTCATAAACAGACACTAACTCATTTTGCAAACTTTTAACATTATTCGGTATTGATTTAAACTCCATGTAAAGTGAATAAATGTGATGTTTAAGGCTCCACTCGTCTACCTTGACAACACAGTTTCCACATTTTCGGAATTGCTGAATTATTAAATTGGAGTTCTAATGAGTGAAACATGTTGCAGAATTTAGCAGCAGACTTCAGTAATATCAATAATATAAAGAAGTGGAAATATCAAAAATCTTTTGGCATTTTTTTTCATGCATTGAATAAATACATTAAATCAGTAACACATTCTCAGCAAAGGTGTCTGAACTGTTCACAGTATACACACTTACACTGTTAACAAGATAGTTGGTAATATCTAAGTAGTAGGTTGGAGGCAGCAGTGTGTTAGTCAGTGTTCTTAATAGGTAACAATTCAGCCAAATAAAGGTTCCTGGCATCTGTACTGACTTTACTTGTGTTCACCCTGTATGCGGAAGTGCTGTGAAGTGTGTTGATTTTCCATGAAGTGCTTCCTGTCTCTTTCAGGGCCCCTTTACTGTAAAAAACAAAACAAACAAACAAACAAAAAAACATTAATTGCAGGTCAGGGACTGGACATTGTGGTGGTGTCTCATGTTTGAATCCCACATGAGAGAGGCATACTCTGCCGGTAATAATTTCTCTGGATAGTAGACTGCTATTACAGAATGTAATAAAAACATTGCTGTGGAAATATTTATCAGAAATTGGGTGTGATATAATGAGTACTGTATTACCCATTGTCTGGGCACATCTAACTGGTAGGAACCACAGAATAGACTGACAACATGCTGGCAACATTACATATCTCATGTAGCCTGGGAATGCCTCAGGATCCCACAGAAGCTAGAAAACATTGCTAAGGAGAGGGATTTCTACCTTGCTTAGCCTGCTGCCACTGCTGCCCCCTTTGGAGGATATTAAAGGGAAACTATGCCCATTTCCAAAATTCATACATGTTATTCCTATGGTCTAAGACAGTCCAAAAATATTAGTAACACCAACATCTCCCTCCTAAATCAAAAAACTATCCTTCACTGTGAACTTTGACCCACTAACTTGCAGCCCTCACTGCCGTCAGCTAGCCTCTTGTTAGATCCTGACCCTGAAGACCTTGAGCAGTCCCCTTTCCTGGCGACTCACCTGGACATCTTCACAAGGTATCTAGGGACCTGATCACATAGAAGGAGACAAAGGCCTGAAAGATGCCAACACCCTAAGCCACCCTGTGCCCCAGAGACTCATGTGCCCAGCAACACCAACCCTTAGCTGCCGAGCTGCCGCTGCCCAGCAACCTAGAGTCTCCACAGCCCCGCACCATGATTGACACCCAGCTGGGCCCTAGACTGGACCTCGAGTCAGTTGTCCTGGCAATATCCTGTCTTTTGTTTTGTCCAGGGTCCCAGCTGATGCCAAGTCTGTTCCTTTGTCAGGGTTTCTGGACGAAATCTTGTCTGTTCTTTTGTCTGAGGTCCTGAATGATGCTAAGAATTTTCCTGTTTTGAGAGTCCCAGATGATACCAAGATGTTGGGCACTCCTGCTGATGTTAAGAATGTTCTTGAGTCAGGGGTCCTGTGAAATACAAATTGGAACTTGGGAAGTGCTGTCCTTTAATCAAGTTGATGTGGCTTGCAAGGGACCTAGGGGGCTGTTTTGAGTGTATGGGTATATTCTTTATTTCAGAGCCAGAACACTACAATAGAATAAAGCTTATTTGGGTATAAAGAAGGAAACAAACACTCTGTGGATCTACAAAATCAGTCTCCCATTCATTGTCTGTGAAACAGCTTCAGACGTTACACCTTATGACATCACAAGTTTAGGACTTACTTCTCTGGTTTCTAGCTTTGACAGAGAGTAGCTCATGTCCATAAATATTGATTGAACTTTCCTAGACCATGGAAATAACATATTGGAAATTAAGTTCCTAATGGATTTAAAATTATCTTTGTTGGTAAAATATATGACATGAATGTGGATGAAAGCGGTCAAAAAGATTGTCTACTGAGCCTTTAATGTGATGAGTATTGCCTGCGCATGACTTGCCTTTTACATACAGAGTGTTGAACCTATGAATAGCTTATGTGCCGTGAGGCAAAGGTGCATAAATCAAAGCAAATGTGTTGAGGAGATTTAACACTGTTTCTATGTTGGAGACTTTCTCCTGCATTGACGTAGTGAGTCATCTCTCAGCGAGGTGAACAGCAGCTGCAAGGCTGGACACAGGCTGGAAGGATATGGAGCACCTTGGCTGCGAAAGCTTCAGAACTCAGAGCTAAGAAAGGTCTTCATTGCGTTTTTAAGTAGCCAGAGGTGCAGTAGTAGGATAACTCAAAACCAATAGATGTGAAAGACTGCGCTGATCGAGGGTGGCTGATGCAACACTGTCAGATCAAACCCATGCTTGGTGAGTCAAAGCAGGGAGAGACACATCAGCGGCAGGAAATATGTAGATTTCCAAGCACAAGATCACAGATGAGATGCAAACACACATATCATCATTCAGTGGAAAACATTTTTGACACAGTAAAGCAATATGTTCAACAATCCTGTACCAGTCCCCAAAAGGTCACTGTATGCTTCATAAATCTTTCCTCTTCTTTTTCATGCAGATTTAGCCATTTCATGTTGATGTGTGGGTCATTGTATGACTTATCTCTTTAAAAGACTGACAGCTGTTCATTTACATTGGGCTACAAATCTATTTTGTTTTCCTTTGACAGGAATTCAAACCAACACATCATAAAAAAATAATGTAAAATACAGTGTGTTTGCATACTGACCTCTTAATAATGACCATCCTTATAGAGCGTTTATAGGCAGTTTGTACATTTTTAATCATGAGATTATTCATTGCTCATCACATTTAGTTCACATGAAGGGATAATTTCTAATTGATTAAAGCCAGCATAGCATAGAACAGGCTTTCCCTAGGTGCTTTGCTTTCCTCTCACAGTACAAACAAATCCAGTTTAGGTTAATTGGTGACTCTAACTCGTCTGTATGCTTATCATTTGAATTTCCAAACAGTATGTTTCACTTTTAATGTTAAACGTGGAAATGCTATAGAACTAACTAATCAATGTGTTTAGCAACTGTAATGCTATCTTGGATACATTGGGCTGTTATTAATAAAAAATAATGGGTTTCTCATGCAATCAACACCTTCTGTGTCCCAAAGCTCAACGCGGGTCTGAGGGGAATTCCCTGCAAGAAAATTTTTTTTAAACATTACTGCTAAACAGACCATTTTTGTATGAAGGAGGATTAGGGCCACATTGAAGAAAAATAAACTATAAAGTCACAAATTTACAAGAATAAAGTCAAAATATTACAAGATCAAACTTGTCATTTTTGGTGAAAAAAAGTTACAGATTAAGAGTAATAAGCGACTTATTACACTACTTTTGCGTTACTTTCACCAAAATAACCTCATAAGTGCAAATGAATTAGGCTGATGTTTAATAGTAGTTAGGCTAACTAAAGATGTCTGTCTGACCCAGTCATGCATTCACATACCGTGGTTACAAGTTTGTATTAAAATCCCCTGCTTACAATAATAATAGCATGATGACATAAAACAATTAAATAGATTAGAAATCAATAGCCTTGAACACAGGGAGGGTCAGGCAGAGGATCAAACTCTGATCAATTATGAAATAGGGATTAATATTTTTGGCCTATCATATGAGACACAATGGACAAATGTTGAGGTTAGCACAACAAAGAGAATGGCGCACAAGTCAGTCACTATGGGGAGCACAAATAAATACACCAGAGCTGGAAGACCCACCTGCTAGTTCCCTGCATGCTGGTCAGCTGCAGCAGCACCAGAGAAAGAGTTGTATATAAGAACGGGATGATGTGCCAGTGCCTGCTGTTGTAGGGGATGTGAATGGAAGCACATCCAACATACTTGTACACATACAGTGGCTTCACCCAATTGTGTTGATCACTGGGACAAGGAAAAAAATGCCAGCCAGCTCCTTATCCCAGGTGCTTTCAGACAGTCTTTGGACACAAAGCAGAATGGGATGCAATGTTATAGGTAGCCTATATAAGTAACACATTAAACATGACAACACACAGTGTGGTATTACCCAGATGTCCAAATCACCAGTTACTATAATGTAGTCTGTGTCAACCCTCAGGTTTGTTTTTTCTCTGGTGACACACTGGATCAGTGTGGATGAATAAAAAGTAAAAACAACAAACAGTTTCTTTTGGGTGGTGTGCGTGACACTGTAAATGTAATGATATTAGCCAAAATCCTGTTGATAACACATTCTATTACTTTGGTAATGCTAGAATGTATATTACTGTCACCAAAACACTGTTTGTACACATTTTGTTGCTTTTTAAACCATGTTACCCAACTGTTGGTCTTAATCTGTGACTATTCTCTCCTAAATTACAAGTTTAATATTGTAATATTTTGACTTTATTCTCATAGATTTACGACTTTATTCTTGTCTAATCTAAGAGCTTTTTCCCTTTAACATGGCCCTAACCCTCCCTTGAATTTTAAAGCATTTTGAAATTTTGGTTCTCAAAGTTTTGATTACTGAGTGCCATTTTAGGGAGACACCATATTATTGTGTACCGGAGAGGAAAAGTGCACACACACTGACAATTTGATGACTTTTTATGAGAGAAAAAATGTCATAAAAAGTCATCAAAAAGTCTACCTAAGATGCTTCATGTTGACAGAAATAAATATGAAAGCTGCTTTCTTTCACACAGTTAGTGTACAAAGAAATACCACTGCAGACTAGCTGTCTGTGGCATGCCAACTACAGTTAAAAATAACCTCAGTTAAATAAACAAGTTCAGAATCCAGTTGCCACTTTTAAGTTCTGTAAGGTATTTCAATTTTTGTAACAGTCCACAAAGATAGTTAAAAGGCAGTTCTAAGGATAAGTTATTGGGGGATTTATTTTTTTGTTTCTTTTTTTAAAAAAAGGAAGTTGCAATATCCTGACTTTAAGTTTCTATCATGAGTTAAGCCTCAGAAATACTGGATCCTACAATTCAGACTCAGAGATGTCTTTGGCTTCATCCTTGATCACTGGTTAATACCTATGTCTTTCAAACTGTGGACCCGCAGTTTGTAACACTGGTTTCTGTCTCAAGCTGAAGTTGAGATAACCCTGATGACATCACTGTGACATCATCGGGGTCATATTCTTTATAACATAGGCTGAGAAGTTCTCACCATGTTGTCTGATCTGTGTGATATCAGTGGAGTGCCCCTGGTATGACATCAGTGCTATTAATGTGTATACATATTCTAGGTATTAAATGTTTGACCTACATTCAGGCAGCTGTTAGTTTCCAGATAGTTTACAAAAGTATTAAAATCAACTTAAAACCTGCTAAAAATAAATAATCCATCAGCACCCTTCAGCGTGGTCTCCCCTCTTTTTTTGTCATTTGCATAATGCAGTACAGTTCAGCACCACCACAAACTGCATGTGTGTATTTCAAGCCTGTGTGTATATGACAACAGAGTGAATTTCCCCTCAGGGATTAATAAAGTACATCTTCTTCTTTTTCTTCTTCTAAACTGCAGCCAAAAATAATCTGACCATTTAATCAACACCTCTCTTAAACCATTTCAGCACTAACTGAACATTATATGCATTACATTAACATTATAGGTATTATGTTTCAACATTATATATGAAGGTAGGATTTGTTGCAGAACTCTTTTAGGTTGGCCCAACAGAGTGGCAACTTAGTGTATTTAGTAGTTAACCGTTCTTGAGAATTGGGACAAATCATGTCCTACCTATAATTATATTCATTTTATTATGATATTTTTTGTGTTTGAAAATGTTAGCCCTTGAAAAATGTTCCAAAGATGTTCGCAAAATATGTCAAATTTCTAGAAAAATGTAATTTAATCAGGAATAAAAGGAGTTAGCTATATCACAAGAACTCCTGTCTCAGTTCCTGGTTTCTAAAAAGGCAGGAATGCTGCTTGTATACTGGTAAGCTTTATATTTGTATTTTTTTTTTTCATAGATTCATTAAATGTCATTGCTATCAGGTGTACCCCAACCATAACAGGTCTATTCTGTAGCCTAAGTAAGAATTATGGTTAAAAACTAGTATTTTGATAAGCATCAAGAGAACTCTTGGCAACTTTAAAAATAAAATGGCTACTCACAACAACTGCTATGAAACTGATGTACAGGTATATATAACTTTTTAACTGCTCCATTAGATCTTACCTGTGTTATGTATGCCATTTTAAAGAAAATTCAGTTAGTGGGTGGCTGGCCCATTACAAGGCCAAGACTGATCTTTTAAAATGTATTTTCCCAGCATATTTGAAGATTTAAACTGGTTTTACCAAGGGCGTTGTAGTGGGGGGTGGGGGGTGGGGCTGATTACACAGGGCCCCAACATACACTGTTATGTTCCCCCCAAAAAGGGAAAAAGGGCTCCAAAAAAGAAAAGACAGGAAAGGGAAAGAAAGCAAACTGACTTCATAATAGTAATAATAATAATATTAATAATAATAATAATAATAATAATAATTGTTATTATTATTATAACAATATATATATATAATAATAATAGTAATAAAATCTCAAAGGTGCATGACTGAGACATGAATTAAGAAAGGGTCAACGGGGGCCCTACAGAAACTGCTTTTGCATAGGGCCCAGAAATTGGTGCTACACCCCTGGGTTTTCCTACTTTTACCTGAGCATCACAGCACTGCTTCCACCACTGGTGAAATGAACAGTATTCAAAGGTGGTACAAATACTGAGAAGAAAAAAACACGCCAAGAGTGTATGCTTTAAGGAAAATATTCACGAATGCTTAGTTCCTAAAATAGACCAATGATTACGTGTGAGCTTAAAACTTTGAGCTTCATTTGCTTTTTGTGTGTTCCACTGGCCAACGCTAGGAGCTGTCTGTGGTGCTGACTGCGAGGCGGCGGCGCTGCCCTGAAGAGGAGGCTCCCAGCACACAGCTCAGAGCGGGGCAGCGGCAGCAGCGGCGGCAGCAGCAGCTCTACAGTCTACAGGCTTCACTCACTGGAGTCAGTGCACTCAGTAGTCTGTGGCCGTGGCGGCGGACCGAAACTCAAAGCCCATCGTCTCTGTCAATGAGTAAATTCAGACAGCAAAGCCGGGCTGAAGTCACCGAGAGGAGCGCTTCGTGTGTGTAGTCGGTGTTCGGCGGAGCTCTCAGTGTTTCAGTCCGCCACGGGAAAAGTGTTGATCCCAAGGACGTTCACTACTAAAAGCTTGAGAAGCGCTAAACGGAGGAAAAACGTGATGAATGCGATCAGAGATTATTATCCTCTCCTGCTTGTTTTTGTGGCGGCGGTGACGGACGTGGACGCAAA
Organism: Chaetodon striatus; assembly: GCA_029783705.1. NCBI lineage: Eukaryota > Metazoa > Chordata > Actinopteri > Chaetodontiformes > Chaetodontidae > Chaetodon > Chaetodon striatus. The sequence goes on from JAPZEB010000024.1 coordinate 821,016, forward strand.
AGGTAAGAATTTTGAGAAAATAATTACTCAGTGTGTTTAATTTCTGGAGTGTTCAGAAGAGCTTTTCAGCCCTCTACCTCGTTACTACTGAATTATATGTTTTTCATGTGGATTTTTTTTTGTCTTTTCGCCCGGGAAGCTTTCCGTTTTCACCGTTTTCTTTTGTCAGTCTGTCCTCCATGTGCTCACACAGCACACTGATCTTCCTCACAAAACACACTCCTTAATGTGACCAACACATCAGCATTAATAGAAATGTGCTATTTTGTTATGATTCAGTCAGATACTATATAAAGCCTACATATGGTACCTATCCTCAAAGCCTATTAAAGTTCAGTCAGAACACATTTCACGTAATAAAACCCACTGTCTAATAACAGTTACAACTTCTTGGATAATTACTATATTGTTTGGTTATCATTGCCTTAAGTTTTCAATTTTCAAGGGAAAAAAGCTCAAGTAGGCTGGGCAAAGAGGCTGATAAAAATGTCATTTTCCAGCCTTGGAAAAAACTAGAAGTGCTCCAAATGAATGCAGCCTATCTCCTGGTACTCTTGTCACAATAGTGAAATGGCTGATAGTGTTTTTTGCAGCTTCCCTGCATTATTCATATCCCCTGACAAAACAGAGAAGGCTACAAAACATGGGTGATGTTAGAAAGTTGTCTCCCTGGATAGTTGCAGCAATTTGAACAATCACTCAATATTTTCTCCTTCCCTGCACTCCAAATTAAGTCCCAGAGATTGTTATTAAATTAGTTCTCACACTGCATAGTCTGTGCATCAGAAATGATTATCCAAAATTTCATACAAACTCCTTTTTGTGTTGGATAGATGACAAGAAATAAAGTTGCGAAGGGAAGAAGTTGTCTGAAGACAAACTCCTGCTCTGTCAGGCATCTTTTAATTGGATGTGTTTGTGTAGACACAGCTGACACCAGCTGACTCCACAACCTTGTAATTCAGGTTGTGATGGATGCTTATGCCTGTGTTTGTGTTTGCATAATCACATGGAAATGTGTTGACTGGTTTTGTATGTTCAGGTCCATAGTCTTGCTGCTGACATGCTACTGAGTGTGTACACAAAGCAGGCGACTCATTGTGACATAGATGGATTGAGCTGCTTACTGTGTTCAGTCTGTATTCAAATACTTAAAGGTTTGATGATTTTAATGTTTGGAGATGAGTTTCATATACAGAATCAACCATTAGAAATGGAATGAAAAGTTGAACAAGTCCTTGTTTACTAACTGCAAAACACAACACTACAATAAATAGTGCTGTATGTTTTACTGTATACAATAAGTATGTAGGGTTTAATGAGGCTGCAGGCTGATGGGTGGGAACTCACAGGATCATTGAATAAATAAATGGAGAATCTGCATTCTTCAAATCAGCTCCTGACTTTTTTACAAGGACATTTTTGGTCACAGGGAGATGGTAAAAACTCTGGCAGAGAAATGGAAAGATAACAAAAATGTACCAACTTTTTTTTGTTTATCCTTAATAAAATTGTTGTTTTTAATTTGGTTATTTTTTCTACCACTTATTTGTACACTTACATTAGTAATTACATTAGATGTAATTTCTAACAAACTACAGATACACATCTTACATGATGCAAAGGACCTGGTAGGGTCCCAGAGTGTCAGGTGGCCCCCCTTGCATGTCAAACGTCAAATTAACACATACCAACCAGGAAGAGACACAAG
>JAPZEB010000024.1:829680-841263 GCA_029783705.1 Chaetodon striatus
TGTGTGTGTGTGTGTGTGTGTGTGTGTGTGTGTGTGTGTGTTTATATATATTTGAGAGAGAGAGAGAGAGAGAGAGAGAGAGAGAGAGAGAGAGAGAGAGAAAGTATCTGTCTATTTGCAGCTAATCTTGCAAACTAACTACTTGTCCTATAAGCCTAATAGTTTGTGTGCACATTTATGACTGTATCCCGAAGAACCTCTTGTGGTTGCAGTGATTCATAATTGTTGATAAACTTGTTTTATAGATTGATTTGTACTATCATTGGCTGCTGACCCCTAATTTCTTCTAACCAGCCATTTGGGGTTATAAGATTTTTGGAAATCATCATGGCTAAAAAGAACAAATCTTGCCGGCCACATTTTGGCTCTTGTCGTGGCTCAAAAACTGACATTCACAGAAAAGTTTGGTCTCATTTTCAACCAGAGCATCTCCAGACTAATTCCATACCCAATATGTTATGATACACCATTTTTTTTGTTATCTTTGCCTCTATTTTGACTGTAAGGGAGCCTTGTGGGACACTTCCACTGTCCGTAGCCTCTGTCCATGGGATGGCTTCATATCAGACTTTCACTCATTAAGGAGCAGAGTGTTTTGCCTGCCTGATTTTGTTGATTTAGTCATTTTTTTCTTGATAGCTGTGCTTATAAGTAAGTAAGCAGGCTATGAAGGTAAATGGTTTCTTTTCTGATCTCTTTCAATGTATTTATTATTGTTATTTCCCTCTTTGCTGTGCTGTAGCCAACAGACAAAGATAGTAGACCTACTGTCGAAAGTCCAGTTATGGACAGCATGAATCAAAGACTTGTGGCTGTATATTATTAGATATATTTTCATAATTATATTGTAGCCTATCTTTATTTCATATACAGTGCCTGTTAGCAGAAGAACTCAATCTGCTCTGTGCAATGTGCTGCAACTCTGTCAAAAATAGACAAGGCACATATTTTTATTAGCTTCTGGGATGCCTCTGTAACATGCTGCATCGTGTCTGCTAAAATTAAAAGAACGGTCTAAAGTGGCTGTGATCAGCTGGAGGGGGCACGTGGCTGCCTGGTGGAAATCTGCAGTTGACTGTGTGCACTTTTCTACTTTTATTTTTGTTACCTTTTCTCCTCATAACTTGAAAAACCTAAATGTGTGCAACACTGATGCAGAAACACTCCCCCTAAGACGCTTTGTGAAATAACCCACATACCAGCTCTTCATAAAGCCTGTGCTGATCAATCAACTAGTGGCCCTGATGTTTCCTTAAGATGATTGTAAAAAAAAAAAAAAGGTTTATTTACATTGAAAGACTTTGTGGATGTATTTAATCACACGTCATTAGTGAGGAAACAAGCTACAGTGGCTCATTCACAGAAACTATTCCAGTGAACAGCTTAACTAGTACAGAACATGTATGATCATTTCACAACACGTGTTTTGTAAACTAGGGTTGAACCATTGTAAAAAATTTCACACCAGTTTGATATTAAGCCAAACACCGCACAGACCAGTATACCAAATTTTACCAGATGTCACGCTTGATTCAGCAGCTGCTCCTTACTGAAACATAATGACACCATATGCAGACAGAAAACTAGCATTAGACTACCGTGTAGCATGATGTAACATTGAACCTCTCTCTCCAACAATGGCATGTACATATCACCTGTTTGCTCAACATCAGACTCGAGATGTAACAACTTAAAAGAAAGGTGAGTGGTAGGTTTGGGCGATAGCTGGGTATTATGTTATACAAGGATATAACATAATCCACTCTCTATTAAACTCACTGTATGTAGTGCAAAACATGCGCACTCAAAGGTCAGTCTCTGGTCTCTATTGATGGAACAGGCAGCTGAGCTTAAAAACACAGTGATACCGTGTGGTGAAGGAATAATGCCTGGACCACACTGGCTACGTGAGCAGCGCATGTGTCATGGAACCTTTTTTTCGTTGCCCACCTGGCACACAGTACTGCAAACAGCCAGCCAGCAACGACCGAGAGAAACCATGGGAAAAAGCAGAATGTTTTATACATCTAACTCAGAGTATAAGGGTTTATTTAGAGAGTTTTTGATTGTTGGAACAGTGGACTAACAAACTGGATGAGTAGCAGGAGTACCATGACAGTTTGAGTGACTTAAGTTTTGTTTCTGCCGAGTTTGAATTAAGTGTGAGTGAACAAGGCTGTTAAGCCAGTCTCAGTTCAGTGACAGAGAGAAACAAAAATCAAACAGGTGTACAATTAGTTGTTTTTCTCTGCGTTTGATAAAGAAAATAGATATGAGACTGTTACTTTCCCTAACATTGTGTGAGTTTCTATTGTGTATTTATTAATTTGCTAAAACTTGTGGAAAGTAGTTGACTCGCCAGTTGGGGTGGGATGGGATGGGGGTTGAGCTGCATGGTCATAACGTTATGTACTATAAACCCTAGTAATATTTCCATATGAAGGTATGGTTGTAGTCTACTTGCTGTTTTTCTACATTTTCAAACAGGAAACATATTTTATATTGTCATATTTTTTGGAAATTACATACAATATAGCCAACAACAAGTAGCCCAACTTGTTATTAGAGAGGGTTATTTAGCCCACCAGAAACTCTCAGCTCCCTTGCAATCGCTCTACAGCCAGCCTCCACCTTATTTAGATTTCTGTTGTGAAACAAAAAGTAATGGGATAGATAATCCCTCATTTTAACTCAATGAATCAGCTGTTCCTTGTTTACTGCAGCACTTTTGAAGCGAGTGACAGATACAAATTTAAACATGCTGTCCAACAAAAGTCCAGCTCACAATGGCAGTGCCATGTTACTCGCAGTTAGTAAGGACACCTCTGTCATCACCTTCAAATTCAAAATGTTGCCATATTTGTGCAGTTTATGTTTTCTCACCAGGTGTCCTCTCCTCACCCCAAAAATACATTCACTTTTTTGTAAACAAATACCGTGTGCACCTCTCTGCCCCTCCCATCTCCTGTATTGTGATCTTCATGTTGCCGATCTCAGCTCACTGCCTGTCAGACGCTAGTGGCTTAATGTAGTCTGTTTATAAACATAATATTATGTTTATCACATTGTCATATTGCTTATTAGTAATGCAATATGTTGGATTTAGTGCTGTGATGTCATCAGCACAGATTGTTGGTTTTATTTGCCAGAATGTGTGAAGGTGACAAATGCCAGTCCAGCCAGTTTGCATAAAATCAAACCGGTTTAAACTCATACACCAGACTGGACCAGCAAAACCAGAAATCTACCTACCTCTACTGAAGTCCATTAAACCGAATTACTGAAATTGTTTTACAAAGACGTTCTTTTAATATAGGATATATTCAGAAATTCCAATCTTAGAATCACTTTGATGAAGACTTTTATCAACATGTCACTTTGTGCACTTTAAACATCATACCTGGGTGTGAGCTGTAGGTCTGTGAGGCCTGTTTAAAAGATTCATTCTATTTAGATTAAACAGGAAACTTTAAATCCTCTTTTCCACGGCCTGAGAAGATGATTTTTGCACACTAAGTTTTGCATCATCTTCAGATTACAGTCATCATTGTGCCTCTCCTGTGATAAGCAACGCTCTCCCTATCATCCCCCCCACCACCACCTCACACACACACACACACACACACACACACACACACACAGGCACAGAGCCTGTTCCCACCCCCTTCATCATCCCTGCCACGGCAGAAAAGCAATTTGTTCTTGGTGTCACTGATCTGATGCAATCAGCGCTGCTTCACGCTTTTGAATAAGGAAAAGACAGCGGGAAAGGACACTGTGTTTAATTAAAAGACGCACTTTTGTGAATGTGACGATCATATAATTTGGGGTGGAGGATTGTAAGGTTGCGTGTTCAACACCTGCTTTCCGATTACGGCTGATTAACCTATCCAAACTCACCCGTTGCTCTCATCAAGGGCTATTCAGGGTGCCGAGGCTACGCTCTCATTCTAATTGTCTCCAAGCCTTTTCCTCTTTGAAGCGCTCAATTGGAAATGAGTGTTATCAAAATTCAGCGCTACTCCCTCTCACAGGAAATGGGGGCGCTGGGTTCTTTACACACAGCTCCTGACACCTCCTGAGAGGAGCTGAGGGGGCGGAGGGGTGGAGCACTCTCATTTTCCCTTTTCTCCGTCTATCCCCCTCTTTGCATAACAGTCCCTCTGAAGCGAGCGGCGTGCTTGTGAAGTGTTTACCCTTGTCTCTGTCAATCAAAGCTGGTTTCCTGAAGGCTGCATTCATCTGCTTTACAATATCTCTGTCTCCTCCCCTGTTTGAGATTTCTCATGACACAGCCTCTCTGAGTTAAATTAGAGAAGATGCAAATGGGATATGATGTGCTTTGAGCTGCACCTGCTTTATGTGTCACCATCACATCCCACACCCTGTCATCTTTGAACATCGCTTCAGCTCTCTGGTGTATTGGTCTTTGAATAACACACCGTGACGTGAATAGTCGCAGAATGAGCTGAATGTCTCTCATTTGGCTCTAAATCTGACAATAGAACATTCTCTAAATCCAATTCTGCTCACAGATACACTTAATTCTACCTTAACTCTCAGAGTAATTCTCGGCTTCCCAGCTGCTGCATTAATACTTAGCACAGTCTAATTGATAGCTGTCATGTTCCAGCTGTCACTCAACATCACCTGGGGCACCTGGGGATATTTCTCACAAATCAATGGCCACTCTGAGTTATGTTAGGCTTGATGCCTAGTCTCGGCCTAAGCAGCGCTCTGCTCACTCTCCAGCTTCCTGATCCCGTATACTATAAATTAATCATTCAGCTCATAAAGCCTGTGAACTGCCACTGATTGACACAGACCAGTGAGGATTTGATGGGCAGTGGTCAGCAGGAGGTGACTAACAAAATATTCAATATATATCAAATCATACACCTAATTTAATAACACGTCACTTCAAAGATTTATAAAGGCTGTCAGTTGATCAGTTACTATGGTAGCTGACAGAGCTGGGTTACCAACTGATCAAAACTGGTCTGTGGGGGAATTCCTTTGAGGTACTTTGATTATTTACCGATTTGTTTGGTAGTATGCACAACTAAAGCACAGTGAATAACACTCAAGGTCTACAGCCAAGGTAGCATCTCTTGTGCTTAGGCTCAATTCACCCTGAGCACCAAATGTCATGGCAAATCCATCCAAAAGCTGAAATAAGTGATATTTCAGTATAAACCAACCCATTGCAACCTGCTGTTGGTGCTAGAGATGAAGGCAGAAAGTCACCAAAGTCAGAAAGATTCATTGTCTGAGATCATGAGGACCATGAATGTCTGTATAACATTGTAAATGTATTTGTAATAAAGATTTAAATTAGGTTCTTCTGTTAATTGTATTATCTGGGAGCTATCAGTACAGTGTGCTGACCTGTTGCCTGTCTTTCCAAGGGCTTTAATATTTCTGCGTTGTGTTCATATACACATCTTTACACCTATCAGAGGTCCATAGGTGTAAAGCAGAAAGCCCTCCACAATAATGATAGGTCTCCTCTTCCTTATGGTCAGACTCTGGGACGATCTCAGTTTCCAGGGTGTCACTGACTTCTCAAACTTCAGTTGTACAGCCATGCATAGGTCATACTTAAAATGGCATCCATGTCCAGAGCAGTGATGAAATTGTACTGCTCAAAGCCATCTGCATTAACCTCGATCTGATTTTGGGGCTTGATGAAGTCATCCTAATGTATCACACAACAGTTGGGCCAGTTCTTGATCAGTCGGTTGGTGAGAGTGGTTTTCACTTCATGATTTTGGATGTTTGAAGCACCTAGAAAAAAGTTGCTGATAAGTCAAAACGTCAATTTACCAGTTCAGGATCAAAGTGCTTGAATGATTTTGACGTTTAAACCAAAATAGGTTAAAACATTGTATCAAACTGCACAACCCTATGGAGGAGGGGTTTATTGCTCTGGTCATGTTTTATTCCAATTCGTCTTTATTAACTAAATCTTTTTAAGTGTTACTATTCCACTTAAAAAGCCTCCAAAAGGTTAAAGGTTATGAATATATTTTGGTGGTAGGAACATATTGAGTGATATTGGAACTGAAATGAGAAAAATCTGTTACACAGAAGCTGTCTCAGCTCTCCTCATGGCTCTACATTTACATACTCTTTTAGTGATGGGGCAGTCATCTGATCATATATTCATTGTCAAAATGTTACTTAGTAAGCGACAAATAAGCATGCTGGCTTTGACAAGTTGTGTTTGTAATCGGCATCAACTGCTCCTCATTTCCCTGATGATCTCTCAAATCCTCCTGTCAACATCTCATCTGTCCTCCTCACACTTATTTCCAGTCACCGCTGCCGCCTGCTGCACAGCCTCCGAGTCCAGCCCTCAGAGCCGCATCGATCCAGCAGCGATGGCGCAGAACCAGTGTTTGTCCAGAGAATAGGGCCTGTCCGCTCTCCTCTCATGTACTGGCAGACTGTATACACCTGTGTAATTGGGGCTGGCGTCTGCTGTGCATACAGAGCCAAGGGCCTCTCCACAACGATTAGGACTCTGACAGGCTTGGCTCTCTTTTAGACTGCCGCTTGACATCTGCAGAGCTGTTTGCGTGAGGGAGGGAAAGGAGGGTCATAGTTTGATGCTCAGTGGCAGCTGCAAAGGAAGTTGTTCATTTTGTGTGTGTCTGTATATACTGTATAAGTCCAAGACTGTGTGTGAGGAAGAAAAAGAGAGAAACCACACTTGTTTGAAAAGGCTGTGATTTTAATCCTTGTTCCTTGCTGTTTTTTTTGGATCTATAGTCCAAAGATAAGTGGAGTTGACCAGTCTTGGTTAGAGAGGAAGATGAGAATAAATAAGAGAAGAAGAGGTGAACAAACAAAACCACCACGTTGGGTGCTGTTGGCCTGACATCACTATATCAGTATCAGGATGATCTAGCTGTTATAATTGCGGGTAATTTTTTGTTACTAATTCCTCTTGGCTTTTGTGTTGTTCTACTGAAAAATGTCTCATCAAAATTATTTTAAAAGGTACATATGCTGATATATTCTTCAAATGAAAGATTAGGAATAAATAGAACACAGAGATTTTTAATACAAGAGCTTTGTAAAATTGTGGAACCAGCCATGTTCAGAGTGAGATCAGAGAACATTTTTCTTATCTGTTTTGGACCCAGCAGCTAAAAGGAGGAAATTAGATGAAATCCATCATTTGATTTTGGATATACATTCTTCCAGTTCCACCAGGTTAAAAAAAAAATCAGCAGCTGCTCCTGAAAAAAAAATTGAGTATCATCTGCATAGAAGTGGGAAACTAATGTGAAACTGTTGCTTAATGTACCAAGGGGAAGCATGTAAATTTAGAAAAGAATAGAGCCAAGACTAGACCCTTACTGCACACCATAACTGACTTTCTTGTGGTCTGATGAACAGTCATTGTGTTAAACAAAGTGAGATCTGTTAGATGAGTACGCTTTAAACCAGGAGAGAGCAGGGCAGGGAGGGGATGCATAGTTTAACAGCAGTCATATCAAGAAAAACACATTGTATCAAATATGAGGGTACTAATATCCAAACACATAAGTGGTGGTTCGTCTTTGAGCTTTCAGGGCTCACTGAGCAGTTGCTCAGAGGCTAGGGCAATGGCAGATAAACTATTGCAGTTGGAAGACCATTGATGCTTTTGTTCTCAACAAACTCATCTTTCTCAGGAAGAGGGATGGGGTTAAGAAGCAAAAGGGTTTATGGCAAATGTAGTCTCAAATTGAGAAACACAATTGCCATCAACAGAGTTTGCATTAACTTGTCAAGTTTTTTCTGCATGGATGATGTTAGGTGGCCGACAACTGAAGCACCTTGGCTCCTATTTACATGAAATTCTCCTGGTTTTCAGTACAGATAAGTATCGGCTTTAGAAAGTCTATGGGTCTTTGACAGTCAAGGGTATATCCTGTGTAGATATAACCCAAGTTTGAAGTTCTGCTGAGTGTATTACTAACAACAAGATGAAGCTTAAGATGATACTTCTAAAACACTGATCAATTCAGTTTAAATTCAGTTGTTTAAATTGGTGCATTTTGGAATCTGGCTCAATGTTAGATGAATTCAGCAACTATTGCACTGAATTTGCTCCAGATTTGTTTCCATAACAAGGAACACTGAGGCACATTGATATCATAGTATGTACAGAAATGTGGCATACCATACCATATTGGCAGAAAAGATTTCTCAGATGGTACTCTATAAGGCAGGGCCTTAAAACTTGATAAAAATGCAAGAGCCACCTTAAATTATGTCAGCTTTTAATTGTGCTTTAATGGTGCATATTACCAAATAAATGATCATTCAGGTCAAAGGACAGGAAAAAGATTGACGGCACATTGAACATGGGGCCTTATGTGCCCGGAAGTTTCATAAAATGCATATGTTATCAAATAAATAGCTTTTATTATAGCATAGAGCTGTTTGGGAAACTTAGCTCTGTGGAGGTTACACATCCCATAGATTTGATTAATATGATGGAAAGCAGATAGTTTATCTATCTAAAGGAGTGAGGTGAGTGAGCAGCACTGTACTGTTGATTACAGCAGAGTACATGTAGAATGGTGACATCTGTGAGGCCCAGGGGCTTGCTTCTTCCCTGTAATGGTCTCATTAGTACAGTATGCACTGCAGATGATCACAGCCACGCTGTTGCTTGTTAACACTAAGCCAAGCCATTTGCTTTAAACTGAGGATGATATGAAAGCTGAGACTCTCACAAGCTGCTGTTACAAAACAATGCCATATGAATGGAGGGAAAAAAAAGGGAAACGAGCCGAATCTACACTGACGTGCAACATGGTTTTATGCTTCCATTTTGCCACTTCAGCGACTTTTTCTCTTCACAGATATTAGGATGATTATTCATTCAGCAGTTGAATGTGTGTCGGAGCAGACAGAGGAGCTAGATGTGTTCATGCTGTTGGGGGAAGGGGCAGAGGGGTGTTATAAATTACATTGTGAGCATCAATTCAGAGCCTTAGTGACATTACTGAAGTATTAGATGTTTTTATAATGGTGGGTTTTTCATTTTAAAGTATAACTCTTCATAAATTCAATGAAATATTGTATGGCAAGAGAGTTTCAGGAGAAATGTGCATTAATCATTTTCATGGAAATGAAGGGCGGGGGAGGACTTTAGAGATGGGCACTGTGCATGTAATGAACTGACCAAGTGTAATACCCCTGACACTACACCCCGGGCTCTCATTCTTGCAGTAATAAACATAAAACATGCAAATGCAGAGCAGAGACACAGACTCCTGTCAGAAGAAATCAGCTGCATCATTATTTACCTTAAGAGTTGTCAGGTGAGCTGCAGAGCATTGCCTGGAGCTAAACAAATGGCAAAAGCTCGAAATTGCAAATCTACAAAAGTAAGACAAATGCCCAAGTGAGAGGGGAGTGCAGACTTTTGCTTAGGATTTTCTTAGATAACAGTTAGACTAAGAACATTTGTCTGTCTTTTTCAACATGTGCCTTTTACATTCGTCTTCGAATGTAGAAGAGTATATTAACGACAAAAGACTTGGGCACAAAACAAACTGAAATGCTACTCAGCCTGCAAGTCAACCTTTGAAAGCACACAGATGGGGTCATAAGAGCGGAATTAGATTTGTGTGTGAGGGAGGACAGAATCATGAGCACAACAATTGATTCGAGCATGTAAGAGGAATATTCTAACTACATTAGAGCCAGCAATAGGGTTTTTCGTAATGATCAAAGCTGCTTTTTTGGCCAGAATTCCCAAATGAATTAGCACCCCACAAATGACATTACTTCCTTAAAGTACAGTTACGTATGTTAATGTACCTACAGTTACATACAGTTACGTATGTTAATTACTTATATACGTTAATTAGATTGTTAAAAGTTACAGAGGTTAGGTTTTGAAAGGGAAACATTGTGAGAACATACCTTAAAATGACTCAGAGTTCACAAAGTTCCGAACATGTGACTCCAGGGGTTAATCCCAGGGTAAAGTCTGGGTTTTTTTTTTTGACCCATCCACCACCCCAACCTGCCTCCTTACAAGACTACTCAGGACTGCTTCCTTGTTTACTCCACATTGGTTGGGTCATCATAATCTGTGAGATATGTATGAATTTGGGTGTATTACTTTTCATAGAAAAAAAAACAGTTTGTGAGAACAGCCTGCAGAGCAAACAGGCGCAGATTCGGAAGAGCAGAATCAGGTTTGCGTGTGCAATCACAATCATGTTGTTTCTAAGTCTGCTGCAGGGGAGTAAATATGAACAGTGCAGGCAGTGCAATTGCGTTGGGGCCCATGGGGTTGCAGGGTCTGATTGCCACCTGGAAATATGCCCTTGTTCAAAGAGGAACCCACATTAAATCAAAAATGGTGCAGTTTTCTATATATGCCCCCAAAAAGGCATACCCATCTCCATCATGGTTTTCTGTTCTTGTAAAATAGTCAAGCTGTAACAAAATTCTATGCTTATTCTACATATAGAATAAAAATATAACTTAAATATAAAAACAATTCAGTTAATCTAATCATTTCCTTTTTTCTTTTGTAGTTTTTGTCATATACAGATATGTAATGATGATTGGTAGGTAATATGTATGTTTATGTTGTCCAATATCAAGTCTCTGTTTAATCACGTAATAAGATGATACGATTTACAGTAGCTAGTTTTGTTGCAAAAGCTCTCAACACGCAAGCTGGGCATATCTGCAAGTGGACTAATATAAAAGTGGCAGTGAGACATACTATTGGTAAAATATGTATACACCTAAAACTCTCTGTGTGTGTGCTTCATAACTAGTAACTAGAGCACACTAGGGCCAGTCATTATAGCGTGCGTGCGTATCATAACTACCTTACGCCACTGGTCTGCTGTCCTACTTCTCTTCAGATGATTTGGCTTTTGTGCACTTGAAATCACAAGAGGTCACCTCCCAATCATTTTTGACAAGTGAGCTGCAATAGGACACTCCCTCATATGGACATCGGGGGCACGTCTTTTTCAAAGTTAAAGTTTGCACAAGAAAAAGTCAGCTTTTAAATATATTGCTCCTCTGAAAGGAGCAATTAATGACAGTAATAACGTGTGATTTTCATATTTTATGCTTTCAATAATTCTAATAACAATCAATTATTGCAGGCATATGGATCTGCATCGTCAATTTTAGCTCAGCAAAGTTCTGGCAATCCGACGGATCCCCTAACTTTTACCTACTTCGGTCATACCATTATGTCTGATTTGCATCACGCCTTCAATGCTGTTATTCTGAATGGAGCCAGCCCATAATCATTTTGTTCTTATAATTATTAGCTTGAACATTCTTTTTTTGAATCCCACTTGGAATCAGATCAGATCACAGTAAACCAAACCAAACCCATAGACTCATTACATTTCTGAGCACAGTAACAATGAGATTTATTAATTTTTTTCTCATAAACATTCTAATAACATTCTATAAAATAATTTATAAAAATGCATTAAGAAGAAATAAAAAAAAAAAAGAAACCTAACATCTGGTCAGAAAATCAGACTAGAAATAGAAGTTAATACAAAGCTAAGCTAGTAACTATTTTTAAAT
>JAPZEB010000024.1:853977-864175 GCA_029783705.1 Chaetodon striatus
GACCAAATGTCTCCCCTTCTGTTCCTGAGATATGACACTGACTAATGGCAGAAAAGTGTTTTGAAATTCCCTCAAGGCATACTTGACATGTCGCGTTCATGAGAAGGAGACAGAAGCATGGTCACAGTGGCCGTGACCTTTGACCACCAAATTCTAGTAAGTTAATTCCTGTGTCCAAGTGATGTTTGTTTCAACTGTGAAGAAATTCCCTCACGGTGTTCTACAGATAATGTGTTTGTGAAAATAAGACAGACAATGTCACAGTAACTTTGACCTTTGACCTACAACCATCAAATTCTAACCAGTGCATCCCTGAGTCCAAGTAGATAGTTGTTTCCAGATTTGAAAAAAAATTCTCTCAAGGCATTCTTGAGATATCACATTCACAAGAATGGGACACACATACGTACATAGGACCTAAAAACATAATGCCTCTGGCCAGGCATATATGAAGAGGAGGTATGTAAAAAAGATACAAGTTTAGAAACTTTAGAGTCTCATCTCCTCATTAACTTTTTCCATCATACTGATTTCCTTATGGAAAAAAACTGATCATCTGTAGTATTCAGTCTGGACAAATTCTTTAAAATAGTCAATTTACTTATAAGATATATGTCGTATCATATCTTACATTTAATGAATGGATTGTTGCTGCATCAATCACTACCTTTAAAATAGAAGAAATTAATAAAGCACACACACTTAATAAAAGCAGGGATCAACAACTGATAATGAATAATATGTTGTTTCTTTGAATAATCTATCATGCAAGAAGCATAAAAACATAAAAGGACCTAGAATCAAACCTTGGGCAACACCAGGCATACGTAAACAACTGCAGCCTTAATGCTTGTCTCCTCTTGATATCTCTGGCACATGTTTTTTAATATATTGTTTGGCATCCCATGTTATGCAGCTGTGGACAACCAAGACTGTAAGAATCGCCCATATCGGCTTATAGTTAAATGCAGACTGACAACTTGTTTTGCACTACTGTTGTTGCGCTTATTTGCAAGATTCACACTTCATGAAATGATTAGATAGACTGCCCTATCTAGGGGGGAAACGGCAGAGAAACACATGCATATAATGTAATGTCAGGTGTAACATATGCAAATACAATTGCTATTTCATTAGCTCTCCCTTTGTCTTTCTTTTTTCCACTTTTCATGTACAGGTTTGGGCAATTCATTATTGTGAATTTTTCATATGATGTGTAGCAATAATTAACAATGCATAGTTTTTTGTCAGTAATATATTTAAATAGGTATTACAAATGTATTGTATTAGGCTAAGTATGTTGGCGCTTTTAGCAGCACTCTTCTATGTCAAGAAGCAGCATGTACAGACAGCAGTGCCTCTTTAAACACAGATCATTCTAATGCTCATATGGGATTCTCAACGTGTTTGAACAATATCTCTCAGACTGACGTGCTGAGCTATGAGCCTGATACCAGGGTTGACAGTGTGTGACTGCTGTATGTACTGTATTTTAAGAATTGTTTGCAGTGCTAATGCTGGGAAACAGTGAAGTAAAAGAGACTGGAGTACAGAGTTTTCTCTATTTACAAGTCAAACTCTTCAAGAATGACAATATAATGTATTAAAACTACATATACACAAATTCATTTTTGAATAAGGTTTTATCTTTGGCTTTTGGCTTTGTGATATAGGTTATGTTTAGCTGACTTGAAATAGAGGACAGAGCCAGTGAGATCAAAGGTCATCCATGTCGTTACATGGTTAACAGTAAAGTCAGATTGAGCTGTTTTTTTTTTTTGTCTTTTTTTTTTATCATCTTAGCCTCTCAAAGGCTACAGTACGTGTTTTTGTATCACTTTTTAGGTCAGCTCATCTATTTTACATGAACTAAAGCAAAAGTAAAATGATTTTAGACAATTGAAGAATCAAAAAGGTCAAAAGAGTAAAACAAGAACACGATTTGGGTTGATGCTTGAAATATACAATAGATCCCCTCATTTAGCACTCTGAAAATGTCATGAAGCTCAACAGCTGAATCAATCCTAGTGAGTATAATTATTATTTAATGCAGCGTCCTTTCTGTCGTTAGCCAACACCAGGGTTTGTTTATGCAGGAGCGCAGCATGTTAATCAGCACCGTCTTGATTATGATTGGTGGGGCTGCTGGTAATGCCGCCACAATCACCATTAGCCATTTGCTTTATCATTACCGAGAGGCTTCAAATAGCTTTACTGCACTATGTTTTGGGAAAACATCATCAGCCCTGATAGAGGACTAGATTTACCTAGCCCCAAAGCAAAAAACTGCGTCGAGATCTACAACATTAGAGCAGCAAAAACAGTAATTCTATTGACATCTTGAATATATTTTTCAGTCAGCACTATTCAGACTTTTATTTCCCACTAGATTTGAGTTGGAGTCCATAATGGCTGGAAGCACAAGATAAATTAAACAGACTCTTCCTAGAGATGTCTGCTTTGCTCATATTAAAAGCGGGGAGACCTCTCTTTGCTCCAGGCAGTTATACTCTTGTCTGCTTTGCATTCATTTAAGAGCTTCTTTTCTTAGCTCACATACTGTATGACTCTATTGATTGGGTGAGTCGAACATATTAGCGCTGATGGATTGCTGTCTCAGTGCTCCACCTGTCACTGAAAAAAGAGCTAGGTGTCAGAGAGGAGAGGTTGCAGTATCAGCTACTTGTGCCACTTATGACACACCCAGAGTCATCCTCTGGTTGAGTGACCTTGACTTTGAGGACATTTGAGTTTAGAGAAATTTGGAAAGGAAACACCCTGAAATTTCTGTATCAACTTCACTGAATTAATGGGAAGGTTATTAAAATAGGAATAGTGTTGAGGTGGATGTTGCCTTTTAGAGATCTTAATTAACTGCATATGCTTTAAAGCACAAAGCTGGTACTTCTCGGGATTTTACAGATCTTTTGACATGACATGCAGTTTGCTATATGTTTGAATCTGTGGACATTTTCTACTGACTGTGTTAATCAACATTGTTGTTCAAGAATGAAATGCACAGAAGAACCAGTAGTTGAGCTAGCACCCCCAAATTATGCTCCTAAGACCTATCTGCCACAATTAAGAACAAACATAATACTGCTTATTCTCTTAGTCAAAATGAAAGATATAGACACCTTGTTACAATTAGCAGAAATCACTCTTTAAAAGGATCTCTGATGTCCATCAAAGATAAGCCACAACATTAAAACTGATTCTACACTAAACACTGATTCTGGTCATGCCTAGTGTTGCAATGGTATGAGATTTTCATGGCACGATAACTGATTCAGAAAATATTGTGGTTTCACGGTATCACGGTATTACCTATACCGCTTGCCCTAGCAATCACTTAAAAGACAATTGTACTGGATTGGAAAGACAGAAACAATCTCTTAGCATCGCAGTGGCATCTGAGCACATTTCAATAGAAAAAAAATTGCTTTAAAAAACAACTAAATTGATTTCACAGTTGTTGGGCTCCATTTATTAACACCACCCATATAACATATACAGACACACATACATACAGACACAGACATACTGTCACCCTTGTAACTACCTCCCACTACTGCTGGTGACACCAATGCCCCCTCCTACACACACCTATACATATCTCAACTACAAAGTAGCCAGCCCTAAGTATCTGCCAGACCAGCCCCCCATCCTGCTACTACAATAGCTGAATATTTATTTATTTATTTTTATTCTTATTCATTTTTTCGTTACTCCCTTGTCATCGCACCAATCAGCCACAACATTAAAAAGACTGACTCTGATTGCGGATCTGTAGGACGTGCCTTTGGTTGCAATGGTATAAGATTTTCCACAGTATGATAACAGTCTCAGAAAATATTGTGGTTTCATGGTATCACAGTGTTAAACAATTATATTATTATCAGTCAGAATGACCCTTAAATGAGTGAAACCGAAGGGTTATTTTTGGATAAAAGAACAATTTATTATTATAATTTAAACATGAAACCATTTTAAATGGAAGAATGAGTAAAATGTCTCCCTTTTGGAAATAATTAAAATAAAGGTTAAATTCTCTGTCCAATTGCTTTTTTCCCCCCAATATCGTAGATAAGCAGTGTACACTGTATGATAACAGTCAACCTTTATGTCATGGCATACCTTAAAAGAGGTATACCACTGCAAACCTAGATGTGCCCGTCCTGTGTCCATTCCTCAACAGGTCAAAGTCAAGTCCGATCTGCGATGGGGCTTCCTTGGATGTCCTGAGGTGTCTGGCACCAGGATGTTGGTGGCGAATCCTTTGAGTCCTGTAGGTTGCGAGGAGGGGCCTTCACTTTGGTTGCTCGACTGGTTGGGATCTGGGGACTTTAGAGGCCAGAGTGATGCCTTGAGCTCTTTGTCACGTCCCTCGGTCCACTCCTGAGCAGTATTTGCACTGTGGCATAATGCATTGTCTTGCTGTAGGGATAATGCCATGATGGGGGGGTACTTGGTCTGTGGTCTGGTACTTGGTGTTTTGGTGGGCAGTAAGGTAAACTGCTTTCCACATAAATGCTGGGACCCAAGGATTCCTAGTAGAACATTGCAGTGTTACAAGATGATCAATGTTATTCACTTCATCTGTTATTAGTTTTAATGTTTTGTGTTGTTTTGTCTGTTTTGGCCTGTATTGAATATTCATTAAGGATTCAAAAAACAAAAGTGAACTGCAAATTTAATCCTAAGATTCAAAATCGATTTCCAAGACAGTAATGACTCAAAGTCCTGTTATTTGTTGGGAGCACTGCCTGTCGCACACAATGTGACCTTGATGCCACATGTATGAGATCATTGTCCTACAAGCTGGGATTCTCCTGATCATGTGTTTCGTCTGCTGTTGTGTGATGTAGATTTTTGACAGAAACTGACCGAAAATAAGTGTGATGACTTTAGAGCAAACAGTGTGTGAAATCTGTGTTTTGCAAAACATTTTTTTACATTGTGATATGATTTAAAAACTGCTCTTGTGTCGTTCAGGCATTATGTGTGTGCATCTCTGTGTGTGGCTGCTCACATTTTATCTGCTTTCGGGTGTACACAGGAGGAGAGGCTATCAGCCTCATTCCTAATGTCTTAGTGTTTTATTAATCCAAATAGGTGGCACTTTACGCCAAGCCATCACTCAGCCGGCTCTCGAGAAGCTTTCCATTAGGAAGGTGAAATCCCTGCTTGGCCCTCAGCTGACATATTAGTTCAATCTACTCTCTCAAGGTCACACCATTTCAATTGGCCTCCAGAGAGACAGTGTGACAGCTGCAGTCTCTCTGGAGGCCACACAGACTGACTGAGTGACGCTCCGGCTGGGATGAAGGAGACGGCAATATCTGGTGTTTATCAATCACCCCAGGGTTGATGAGTTGTTTGCCGACTAAACCTGCCATTTTTGTCTACGCCTCTGCCTGTATAGCCTCCCGTTCTGTCTCGCAGACTCAACAAGTGGTGACAGCAGGGCCACAGTGGTGTAGATAGCTTTAACATGCCTCAGACAGGACTAGTGTCAGATGAACAGATTTTTCCTGCGATTACATTCAA
Source organism: Chaetodon striatus (assembly GCA_029783705.1). Lineage (NCBI taxonomy): Eukaryota > Metazoa > Chordata > Actinopteri > Chaetodontiformes > Chaetodontidae > Chaetodon > Chaetodon striatus. The sequence continues at coordinate 859,528 of JAPZEB010000024.1, forward strand.
AGGTTTTCACTATGTCACTGCCAGAGGAGGGGAGCCCTCATGAGCCCAACTAGACACAATTAAAATTTCTGCTAAATTTAAAATGATATTATTATTATACTTTATATTATTATACTTCATCAGAATTAAATTGGTTTCTCTGACTTGAAACTTACCATAGACTTGGCTTACTACTTTAATGACTCCAAAGAACTTTGTGTCCTAGAAATTCTGTTTATATACAATACTACTAGTTTGCAATAGGATATGTTTTGTAAAGCTGGATTTATACCTCTGTATCAAACAACACTGTACCTACAGTGTAGGCTCCGTGTAGACGCATTCCCTATGCTGTAGCCTACGCCATGGCCTGACGTGCACCTCCCCAGAAATGTAACTACATGTTGCTGTGACACAGACCTTGTTTTTTGAAAACCATTTCCCTCAGTGGAAACAAAGATTTATTTACTTTTATTTAACAGATAAGAATCAATAAATTGTGAAAACAGTAAAGCCCCACAAAATGTCAGTTTAATCCCCATGTGTGATTAATCCTGGCTTCATATGAATAGGGGAAAAAACTCAGCTAGCTGCTAGGCTAGTTTATGTAATGTAAAATGCCATAGGCCTCTGCTAATAATGATAGCGTGTTGTATTTGTGTGGAAAGTATTTTTATTTTTTTTAATATAAGACAGTTGTTTTGTTGGTGAACATTGTGAGTTGTAAAAGAGGCACATTTTGTAATGTTACCTTTCTCAATGTTACCTTTCTCTCTGTTGTTCTTGGCATCAAATGAGCAAAAGAAATCCCCGCTAGCCAGTAGGCTAATTTATACAATGTGAAATGCCATAGGCTTGTGCCTATAATTTTAGCATGTTGTATTTGTGGGGAAAATGTGTTCAGCAAAATACAAGTGTTTTGTCTGTGGATGTTTTAATGTAGTTTTAATGAAGCCAATTTGTGTACTTGTGTTTATTTTCTGGTGTGCTTGTCGCTATTAAGCCATGTTTAATGTGTGTTTTAAGGTAAGGTGTGTGTTTATCAATTAATCAAACTTGACAGCACTTCACAGAAACCCCGCCACCAACTAGTGTATTAGAGGTGTAGCTGCAGAGCCACACAGACGTAAATGCTCAAAATGGCATAGGCAACGTGCGCTGGCTGCACCATAGGCTCTGCATAGAGCCAACACACAAGTATAAATATGCCTTAGGAAAAGCAGAGCATGAAATATCTTTTCATCAACATAATGAAGAAACTGTTACCATTCAAATTGAATTAATAGTGTTAACATAAATATGTAAATGTTAACTCTGTAAATATAACTGACATTTATTGAAATATATAAATTCTTCACCTCCTCACCCAATTGCAGCTTGAAGGTTGAATTTTGACCTTGATTTTTTTAACACTAAGTTAACATCAGCTATACTAAACCTTCACTTTGGTTGCTCGACCAGTTGGGATCTGGGGACTTTAGAGGCCAGAGTGATGCCTTGAGCTCTTTGTCACATTCCTCGGTCCACTCCTGAGCAGTATTTGCACTGTGGCATGGTGCATTGTCTTGCTGTAGGGATAATGCCATGATGGGGGGGTACTTGGTCTGCGGTCTGGTACTTGGTGTTTTGGTGGGCAGTAAGGTAAACTGCTTTCCACATAAATGCTGGGACCCAAGGATTCCTAGTAGAACATTGCAGTGTTACAAGATGATCAATGTTATTCACTTCATCTGTTATTAGTTTTAATGTTTTGTGTTGTTTTGTCTGTTTTGGCCTGTATTGAATATTCATTAAGGATTCAAAAAACAAAAGTGAACTGCAAATTTAATCCTAAGATTCAAAAACCAGCTCTGTGGCAACTGAGCAAGTAATTGGGTTGTTTGTCAAATTTAACCAAGTACAGTCATCAAGCCAAACCTTAACCACAGAAATGGGAGATTAACTCTTACCCCAATAGACTGTATTAAAGTAATGTACATACCCACTATATCTATCACCTATTGGTTGGTGGACTCCTGTTTTCAACCTTAGAGTTTGACATTTTTGCTGTGGCCATCCATCGTGCTTTTTTGGAGACAGAGGTGACCGTATATATAACAGAGGGAGGAGCTTTGGAAGAGTAAGGGGTGTAGCTGACTCATAGACTGTGGTGATGCCTCACAGACATATGAATAACTCTAAGCCTTAATAACAATTAAACAGTTGAGCTACATAAATATTCACCTGCATATGTTGTCGTGAATGTTAAAATAGGGACCAAACCGTTTTTGGACTAGGCTGTAAACATGTTTATTTCTGCTGTAAAGTTGGACATTGGCGAATCTATGGAGATTGATTCACATCTAGAGCCAGCCTCAAGTAGCTATTCAAGGAACTGCAGTTTCTGGCACTTCTACATTGGCCTCATTTCTCAGCCCTGGAGGCTGCTACTTGAGATTAAATTTATGTATTTGATGTTTTGGTATGAAGACTGTATTTGATAACCTACAAAGAAGGGAAAACACAACATATGAAACTGCATTATGACATTTTTTTCAATTTACGCTGCTTAGTCATTATTTAACAAGTTAATATTATATTTTCAGTTTGGTCTATGTAATTTCAGTCTATATTTGATTACATTGTAAGCCTATAGTCTGCTTCTGCATTCTCCACCAGAATTGTAGCAGTTAGGTATATTCTTGCTGTTTGGAGTATGAGTAAAGTGTTAGTAGAAGTAGAAGTAGAAGCGTAGAATGAGCATTTATTTTAGTCTTAAGATTTATGTTACATATATATTTTCAATTCCCAAAATGAAGTAAAAGAGAACAATAAATAATTCTAAAGATCAGCCCGATTAGACTCACATTAGCTAGAAGATATGCAAACTAAGTTATGTGTCGATGCTTTTCCTTTTTTATTTTCTCTTGCATGCCTTGTGTTTATGGGTTAGATTTTCTAAGTCATGTGAGTATTGTGATAAATGTATAATGGTGTTTCATCTTTAATATGTTCTTCAAGCTCAGACTCTGACCAGCTTTTAAATAGTACAGTATTACTATGACATAGAAGCAATATCTTGATTTAGTTTTACTACACTCAATAAGAAAAGAATATGTTTTAAAATAAAAGATCTTAATAGCCTTTTGTGTGCCTTCTGAGCTGTCTTGTGTCCCACCAAAGGACACTGGACATACACTACACATCTGTAATCTTTCTCCCATCTGACAGGGTGTGTGTTGTCCTCTAGACTCCAATGGTGTATTGTCGTTGACCCTTAAGTTTTCTTAAGACAGCATGGCAGCAGGAGGGTCCTGTGCGCTGTATTTTACTTTGAAGGACTTGGGAGTGTAAATGTTGCAGCACCAGGGTGTCAGACATATTTTATACCAGGTCAGATTTTGTTTGACACTTGAAACAAAGCCTCCCAGATCAAGGCTGGTATAATCGTACCTCCTGGTATGACATAAAAGCAGCTAAGTTAACATATGACCTCAGATGCAGGCGGCTGGTATCAGCACTGACAGCAGAGCAGATATATAGATCAGATTGTACATATATCAAGACATGTAGCCACATATCTGTAGGGTTTCATTTACTGCTTTATTGTCATAGCAGGTGGATTGTGTGTATGTGAATTACTTCAATGAAAATCAGGTAGAATTCTGTTATTTTTTTCCCCAATAAAACAACAATGCATCGAAAACTCCAATATTATCTGTTGCATTAACTCCTGGGGTCCTGTCAACAATTTTTGAATTTTGACTTGATTTGACTAAAATTTCTAAAGCCTAAATTCAACGACTCAATAAGTTTGTGTTTTGTATATTAGATATTCTTACTTAATATGACATAATACTATATTATTAAAACACATACTTTCATCATTGTATTGAAAATATAGTATTTAATACACAGAAGTATGCAGTCAGATGAGGGTCAGGTAACATTTATTTTGTCTCCGATAGACTCATAACTTTTTGTGTGCAAGCCATTTCCAGTAATGTTTCGGTAGAGTGAGTAAATTGGGATTTAGCTGACCAATTAATTTTTTTATGTTAGTTTGACTTTACAATTTTCAATATTTAAATGTTGTTTGTACTTAAAATGACTGTTATGACTTACCATTTTGTTTGTGTTAATAAATGCTCAACCATCATCCATGAATGTTATGTTGAAGTGACAAAATTCCTGTGAAGAGAAGAGTCGAGTGATTTTTTTTTTTTTTTTGTCTGATGTGGTCAAAACTTTCATGTTAATGTTTTATACCAAACAAAAAGTTATGAGTGCAAATCCTTTCCAATAAATGTTTCAACTGAGTGAGCAAATTGGAGTTTTGGCATAATGCTGCTCCGGGACAACAATATACCTTTCTGACCCTCTGACACATACCATCAATAATTTTTCTATCAGCTCATACATTTATTTGTTAGATGGAGTGTGTCAAGGAAATATCTGTTTTGGGAAAAAAGGGTTTTAATATATCCAGAAAACAAAAATATAAATAAACAAAAAGTCACAGTATTTTGAGAATTTATTAGTATTGTTATGAGATGTTTGTTTTACTATTTTTCTTTATCTAGCTTTTTCGTTTGTTTGTTTGTTTCTTAGCAAAAAGATGTGAATGCGAATCCACTTATTTGGGTTTAGCAGACCAGTCATTTTTATCACAAAAATATGCTCTTGTTTT
>JAPZEB010000024.1:924285-935011 GCA_029783705.1 Chaetodon striatus
CCGCATCCCACTTGTCCTGACCGGAATGGTACGTGGGAAATTTTTTTTTGCAGTTCATCTGTGAAGCTGCACTTACGCTTCGGCATTTTTTCTGTGCAATACTGCTCCGCTGTCTGATCTGCCCCCTGTCTGCTCTGCTCCCTGTCTGTGTGTGTGTGCGCGCAGACCCGCCCACAAGGCAGCCTCTCGGTAATTACGTTGCGCAACAAAGTAGTACCGTAGTATTGTGTGCAAAGCGCCGGTCAATTTACGTACACACGTAATGGTCCTATGAAAAACAGTGAACACCGGACATTTTCGTGAATTTATAAAACCTGCCCGGACAACATAATGTTCTAAATATGAACTCTTCTGTTAGAAAATCCAGCTTATTTATTTATAAAACCTGCCCGGACGCCCCGGACAGGACATAAAAAGTGGACATGTCCGGGCAAAAGAGGACGCTTGGTCACCCTAGTCTATGGTTAAGATTTGGATGAGTTTAGACAACTGCTTGGTTAAGGTTAGAGAAAGTTGGTGGTCATAGTGAAAAGTAACCATCTGTGGGTAGGAGATGAGATGTAAACCAGAGTCATCACAACAAGTCCACTAAACAAGTGTCTCCCAACAGTTCCAGCTATGCGGTTCCGATTTCTCTTTGTTAATTTGTTCAAGGTCCACACAGTTTGATACATTCAGCGTCACACATGCACTTGTCCATGTCATCAAGCTAGCCTGCTGTCTTTGTTAAGTAGCAGTTCATTGTTTACTAAAACTGCACTTCATAATAAAAGCTCTATCCTGGAAATTTACTGTTCAATTCACTGTTGAAACTAAAATGTGATTATAACAAACTTGACACATTGCGAGTCACTTGCAGCCCATTCAATATGGACCCGTGACAGACTTTTGGGAACCACTGCTATAGACAAAACAACATAAGTTGATTTTCAAAAAAAGTATAGTGGTATATGATTTATTGACAGTTAGCCAGAGTTGGAATTATGTGTGAAGATTGTCAGAATTATTTTCCTTATTTTCCTTTTCACAATATGTCTATGCACAAGGCATAAAAAAAACTACTAAATGTATAGTTCTTATCTTTTAAAATGATTCGTTGTCAGTGTATTATCTAGAGTAGATGTCAGTTACCAGATTGGAGAAGCAACATCTACACTCCCTAAAATGCACTTTGGCAGCACAAAATTATGTTTTTCTGGGATTACCATTGGCAATATATTGTAAGGACATGTTGACCACACAGCCTATGCACTAATTAGGTGTCATCTCTTTTACAGTATACCACACCCATTTATACCACCTGTTGTGATTGGCTTGCTCCCAGTGTCGTCTGTGGTTTTGAAAGTCCTCTGGATTGATGTATAATTATTTTGTAAACTGACCTGATCTACATCGGTTGTTTGGTCTGTGGGCAGAATTGTATTTTGAACATAGTTACTGTTGGATAACTATATCCCTTAGAAGTTATCTGCTTTAAAAGTACACTTCTGCTCGACATTGGTATCCATGCTTATAATGCTTGGACGTCTTATGGCTGTATTTACACCTATATGTTCGTGTCTGTAATAGTGGTCCTAGTTATTTCATAAATTTCAAATTCAAAGACATCATTATCATCCACTGTTTTAAGAGCACTCCAGGGAATTGAAGTTCTCCTTCTTCTTCCTGTTCTAGTTGTACTAATTCTCAAGGACATATTCTTTGTTGGAGTCTGTCACTGCTGTGTTTACTTGTAAAATCAACATGCCTGGTCTTGTATACACTTCCACATCACACTCTTCAGGCTGCCATGTTGTTACACATCCCAGATATTGGTGTCTCCAATTGCACAACACAAAATCCCCAAAATCAATGAGTGTATCATCCCAAAGAGTAATTACCCTGCAAGTCACATCATCTGTTACGTTCTGAGGTGCAATATATACATATATTTTTTAACTTTGACAGCAGTTCTGGTGTTATTAATTAATTAGATCATGAACTTGTTATGTCATAAGACTGTAAGGTCACTGCATCATTAGGCATTGGGGTCACTGCATCCTCAAGGTTTGAATTTTTAACATTGCTAACTCTTGGCTTGAAAACCTAATAATTATTTGTGTCAGACTGAATGTGTCTGTTTTGGGTGCTTTTCTCCCACCCAGGTGGTAGTAGCTCAGTCCATAGGGACTTGGCTTGGGAACTGAAAGGTTGCTGGTTCAACTCCCTGGTGGAAGAAAATATTATTATATTAACCCTCACTAACTGAACATCTTGTTGAAATGAGGACTTTGTTGTCTGTTTAAATAGGATCAAATGCTGCAAGGCTTTCTGACAGCCATTATGTTGCATGCTTGGATGCAGCCAGAAAAAACACCTTAAGTATTTTTTAGAGACATTTTGATAGCAGTGGGGAATACTGTTGAGTCATTGTAGCACAGATGCTAAAGGTTCAATTCCTGGTCTTTAATTTGTTCTAATGGATTCTTTCTTCCTGACTGTCCAAAAAAATGCATGTGTTTCTGTTTGTGTCAGTCCTGTGATAGACTGAAGATCTGTTTTGGCTCTCAGGTGAAATGCATTTATCAGTGAGAAAGTAATTTCTTATTCCATTAAATTGTATTTCATATACCTTAGTAAGTTCTCACTGTGCAGGTCCAGAGGGTCTGAAGTGCTGAACACAGTGTGTGAATCTTGGTTGGGGCTGCACACAGAATATGTGAAAAGTGCTGTTGGCAAAGGAGAAGAGAGAGTTCATCACCCTGGCGAGGCAGCCCCGGGGTGAGCTTTGTTCAATCTCCTCTCCCTCACCTGGCCATGCTCCCCAGAAATGCGAAGGAGCTCTGGGGTCGCAACTCTTATCTTAGGACATAATAAAACCTCATGGCAACATAGAGCCTGCATTACATCTGATAGCTGAGGCATGTGCCGGGACTGTGAGAGAACACCATTTCAAACATGTTAAGGTGTTTTTTTGTTTTCAACTTCTAAATGATGAAAACTTGTCAGCATGTGCAGATACACATTATTTGAGAATGAATTGTTTAGTCCGAATCGTGCAGAGGAAGTTGTCATACCAGTGAAATATTAATAATTAGCAAGATGATAATGATTATGATATATTAATGGAGCTTATTCAGGAACACAGTCATAGCTCTGACAACAGCTCCACTTTCACAGACTGCCTTGGTTTAAAAGTCCTGATCTCACTGACTTTTCTTACTCCTAGTGCATATTCTGCTTTACCATCCCTTGTTCTTTGGCCTAAGTTTTGAAGGTGTTAGAGGATAATTGGTTTCTTATTACCTGGGTCTTACTTTTGTTGTTTTGACCTTAATTTCGATCGGTTATAATAATATTGTACTTACTTAAGTCGCTTAGACCTGGAAACATGTTGACATTGCTTAAATAAAGTTCAAACATGTACATTCATAGAATGGTTTGTATGATAGCCTACAAAAAATGCAAGCACAACAGTTCGTATCATATCCTACGAAGCAGCGCCTCACAAATGATGTTACATCCATAACATACAGTTCAGAAGACTAGGTCTAGGCAATAAAAAGAGGTACTGTGGCTAGGTTTAGGAAAATAAAAATGCTGAAGACGTACCTTAAAATTAGTTACAGTTCAGTGAAAGTTCACATGCTTCTGAACACATGACTGCAGGTGAAAGTCCCAGGGGAAATCTAGGTTTTAGTGACCCATCCACTGCCCCAACCTGCCTTCTTATAAGACCCTGGGGACTACTTCTTTGTTTACTCCCATCAGAGCATTGATCACACAATTGCAGACTTTCAAAAGACATGGGATATATATAAATTCAGGTGCATTAATTTTGTAGAAAAACATACGAATAGTTTGTGACAGCTTAAGGTTCATTGAGGTAGAGAGCAGTCCAATGATTGGTTGTACAGTAGCAAATGCTAGTCAGTTAGCTCTGTGCTGCTCATATATGTTTGGGGTGGCTGTGGCTATAGCGGGTCGTCCACCAATCGGAAGATCAGTGGTTCGATCCCCGGCTCCTCCAGTCCGCGTGTCAAAGTATCCTTGAGCAAGATACTGAACCCCAAATTGCTTGACGATGCTGTGTGTGAGTGTGTTAAAAAAACTGAGTAGCAGGTGGCACCTTGTACGGTAGCCTCAGCCACTAGTGTGTGAATGTGTGTGTGAATGGGTGAATGTGACTCGTAGTGTAAAAAGTGCTTTGAGTGGTCAGACGACTAGAAAGGCAGGTCCACCTTAAGTATGCAGGTCCATTTACCATTCATATTCTGGCCAAAATATATACAGCCACAGGCTCATGCCTTGCACTAGGAGTCCGTATTCCAAGACCTAATACTTCCTAGCCCTGGGATGTCAGTGAGGTTGACTCATTCTGAGGGCCTCTTCAGATGCAGCAGGGAAATGTAGCTCTGTTTATGTGAACTGAGACACAGTTGGTGTATGCTTTATGCTATCTCATATTCTTAATTCAACTAGATGCCAGTCACATGTCTCAGAGTCACTTGTCTCACTTGTCCTTTATGAGGGAGGTGCCATTACAGCCAAGCAGCCTTCTGTCTTCTGAAGGGCCCCTCAAGTGGCCCACTGAGTTTCACATTTGACTAGAGCTGCTCCACTTGTTTTTAAGCAACACATGGTTTAGCACCTGTAATGGTAACAGTGGCAGATGTAATAATTGATTAATAACCAAAGTAAGCAATGATAACTTATAATTTAAAATTGTGTGTCATAAATACATAAATTGGTATCAAAGATAAAGGGAGAGTGATGGCACTCAACTTCAACTATCAGAGACAGTTAGTTAATATGAAATAACGGTAGCAAATCTAAAATTTGTGTTTGTATGCCATCCTTATTTTACAGGATGGCAATATGACAGATGAGTTCCTGGCTCGTTAACAGTGACTAGACATTTATACACACAAATCAAAGAATCAAGTTTCTTTTACTGTCAAATATTACTTAGACTACTATTACATTATAACCTGATGACAGTTAAAGAACTAGATAAATAGAAGAATACATGAGTGAGCAAGACTGATACAGTGATGGGAAATTTCTAAATGAAAAGCGCACAAGAGCATTGTGTAAAGTAGGTAGAATCAGTGACTGACATCTTTGAAGTTTTCCAATTAAAAACATTTAATAGATTAATGCACTGTTCAGTAGTTGAGTTTAAAATCAGCATAGGAAAAATGTGGAGCAATTTAAAGAATCATTTTATATTTAAGGGGGTAGTTTAGGTCCAACGTTTATTACTTAACTGTGTTAATCACTTAATTAGTAATCATGTATCAGTCATCTGGCCTCAATCATCTGATATCAGGCTTATAGCATCAATTATGTGGCATCAAACTGATTAACACACAAAAATGTATTGTCTCACCTACGATTCCAGAGGACAAAAGAGGAGTTATACAGGGGGAGTGGCTGCAGACTTTCTTCTCAGGCTCTCAAGCATTGTCTGCCGCTGGGGGTGAAATTGTTGTGGCCGTTTTGATCAGAAGTCATTCAGTTTTGAGTGTCTTTCTTTGTCTTTCCTCTTAATAGTCTGTTGGGTTCAGGCTTTCAGAACGGCACAGGAATGCTGAGCAATTTCTGGGCCCAGCATCCCGCTGAGCCGCCACAATTGAAGAATCAGGTACCAGGACAATAGGCAAAAACAGGACCAAGCAGGAGGACAAGAGGGCAAGGCCACAAGAGTGTGACTTCTGTACTCTTAGGAGTTCCATTGGTGGCGCAGGCTTCTAGAGCTGCAACCAGAAACAGTATGCAGTCAGAAGGAAAGAGAAAGCCAAAGAGGAAAAGACAAGTCCTTTTCCTAAACTAAACTTTAAGACTGCAGTGCTGACAACTCCTCCTTTTTTTTTTTTTTCTTTTTAGAAATTATAATTAAAATTGTCTACTTCACATATTTGATTTTTCTGGTTGAAATGTCTGAAAGTTGGGTTCTATCACATGTGGAAAGGTACCAAAGACTTGATATGTGATATCGATCAATAAATTCAAACTGATGAGTTGAATCAGGCATGAATTAAACAATTATATAACAGGGCAAATGCCATTTAAATTGAATTAATACATGTGCCTATATATATACCTTTGTGCACAGCAAATGAGTGAAATAATAAAATACAAAAAATATAACAAAAAAAGAAAACATGTCAGTGTTTCTTATCTGTGGTTCCCGATCACAAAAGTCTCTCCCTCTCAGGATGAGTGGAGGAGGGTGAAATTTATTCAGCTTAACATTTTCACATTGTTTCATAATACAGAAAAAGCTATATCACTTGTAAGCAGAGCTGATTCTCATTAACTAATTCACATATTTTTTTAACACATTAAAAATTCTCAAACTTAGAAAATGGTCCCCACTGAACTCTTAAGCCATATTTACACTGGACGCACAAGTGCTCCAATTTGTCAATTGTCGCCCACCTGATTGCCTGGCTGTTCAAACCAGAGGCGCATCTCAGGTTGGCATGCTCTCTCTCTGTCTGAGTCATTGATTGTATGTCATGAAAGCTCCCTAAAAGTGAAGTTAAAACATCTCAATTGACCCCTGGTGGCTGGCTGCAGCTTAGGTCATAACCCCAGCCCCCTCCATACTAGTGGATGTGACATGGGTTAGATAAAAACTCAAAATAGTTACATGTAATTGTAGATAGTTCTTATTATACTGATGTACTGTATATTCTGTTAAAGTTTGGTTAGAATTAGCGCACTGGCACTGGATGTCAATATGACATCAGAAAGACATTAAACTCAGACAGATGAAAAATCAGGTTCATGATCATTTAAATGTCGAACGTCGTTAGAATTGGATGTTAACAATCAACATCATCTGTCGTCAGCATTCTATGTCAAATTGATGTTGGCATTAGACATTGTCATCACATTAAAGTTTGGTCATCCAATGTCACAACCATAATTTCCCATTAAAAAGGGGGTTGACATCATGATTGACAGCTGTGTATGCCAATCAGTGGCACTGATTGTGATTGATTGGTTGGGTGTAGGTGCAGGAACTTGGGGTCAATCCTTAGCAGAATATGGCTCCAAATTACATCACCAGTGCAAAATGGCAACAGCTGTATCAATGATGTTTTGGCTTCATTTTTGAGCAGTGGAGGGAAGTGGAGACACGTTGTCCATCATTGTGTACAGTCATTGGTCTGTCTGTGGATGGACAGTCAGTGGATTTTCTTGCCAGATTAGCTCACTGAAAAAAACAAAAAAAACAACTATTGTGCAGATTGTTAAACATCCAGTGTGGACACTGGATGAAAGGAACTAGGCAGCACTCTAAACAAAAGTAGCATACCTTGCGATGCTTTCTCTGCCAGCATGAACTTGGCGTAAAAGTAGAGCAAGACCAGTATATCAATATTATTATTATTATTATTAGTCAATATCAGCTGATAAAACTGGCCAAAATCTATCCTACAACATGCCCTGATTTAATACTTTCATTGTCACCCATAGGAAATTCATATAAAAATATAAAGATCTGTCATTTCTTAATTGTTCCAGTAGGGGACTTGGACTGTAAGCTATTGCCACATGGCCATAAGTTGTTATGATCTGTTAGAAAGGCCCAGTATGCCTTTAGAAAGGGTACAGCTGTACCAAAGAAATGTCTCTTTAGTCATGGTTGAAAAGATAAACCAGCACAAAAAGGACAGTTACCAATATAAGCTACCATGTTCTGAACAGACACATTATACATGCTAAGTAAAAGTCATATTTGAATTCTGGAGCATATAACAGAAAACTCAGCAAACTACTTACTAGACATTAACCCAGCACTAGACAGGCATGATGGGAAATGAGAGCGGTCCTATTGCTACAGGACATTGCACAGCAGATGAGACAGTGGAGCAGAGCAGTGTCTTCATAGTCTTCACAAATTTATTGCTGGAAAGTTAATGTACAATGACCTCTTCTTTTCACTTTTCAGTAAAACTCTAGTATAAATGGTGTCCCTAATAATTGCAAAGTAATTATTAGGGACAATTATTAAGTGTTGGATCTGTCTTTATTCTTTGATTTTTGGTTGCTGGGAAAACAAATTAAATTAGATAATTCCTTACACTGACTGATAGATACATTTCAGTCACAGACATCTCTGACTAGACAAAATAATCAATCATTATTACTGTATAAATTTAGAAATATTCCATAGTAAAAGTCCCACATTTCTACCTTGAAATGTTTTCAAATCTGAAATTTGAGGCGCTAAAAAAAAAAAAAATCATTGCTCCTTGCTCATTGCTATTACTATAACAATACAATAATAAAATATTTGAGTTACATCTAACACTACACCCATACTGAAAATCAAGCATTTTTACTGTCTTGTAGTTTGTTACAGTGTATATTTGTATTACAAGTATATATATTTCTTTTTGGATTGATTTTTTTTTTTTCATTTTTGAGTTCATGTTATGCCCAGTTCTGACCAAAGCAATGCAACGCAACGAGACATGAAACGGGCTACTACTTGCTATGCCCAGTATTGCAACATTCTAAAAACCTTTCAGGTCACACCAATGCAACTAGATGAGATGGTGTATCTTCTCTATGCCATAACTCTCTGTTCTCCTGTCCTGATGTACAGCTTTTTAGGCTTATTTTGTGGATGATAGTGAGGTACTGGCTACAGTTGCATTTGTAGCAGTGTTGAAACGGTAAAAAACGAAACAAGCATCAGATGGACTGTATTCATAATAAATACGCCAATAATATAAATAACCAGCACCAATTAATCAGCCAATGAGAATGTGTGTGTGTGGAGGGTGTAAGCACATACAGTGAGCAGCAGCAGTGACCCACTGTTCAACACCGGCACATCGTGAGGATGGAAGCAGAGGGCCTTCGCAGTGATGGTGCACCTGCTGCAGCAAGCGAACACGCCGTCTGTTGTCATTTTGACTTGACCAATGGTATTCACTACAAGCCGACTGGCTGTTGACAAAGGTGACGTGCTTTATATTCTAATATCATCAGCTGGCTTAACTCAGACTGGCCAATTTACACTGCTGCAACTATTCTCTACAACATTCTATAATGCTTTTGTCTCATCACGAATGGAACTGGGCTTACCAGAGTGTGTAGATCGGCTCATCATAGAAATAGTTTCAGAAAATACACTTATTAGTTTTCTCACCATGAGTTATACGAGAAGATTTATATCACTCTCTTGTCTGTAGCTAAATGTGAAGCTACCGCCAGCAGCAGGTTAGCTTAGCACACAGGCTAGAAACAGGGAAAAACAGCTAGCGTGGCTCTTTCCAAAGAGAAGAATCCACCAACTGGAATCTCTAATTACAAACAACCTCACAATTAACACTTTTTATCTTGTGTGTTTTATTCATACAAAATCCAAAGTGTTAAAATGGCAGTTCAGTGTTTTAACAGGGGTTTTATGCTAAACTTTTTTTTTTCTAGTTGGTACCAGAATCTGGCAACCAGCAAAGGTTGCCTGGCAACTGGTCCAAGCCAATAAATAGTACGGTACATAAACCCTGGCTCACGCACATGTTAATTAGTGAGCCTTAGAGGTGCTGGTAGATGGATGTTGTTCCCTCAGAGCAGAGCCAGACTAGCTGAGTGAATACAGTGATTAAGTTGTTTTTTATACAGTATTTGTGTTTTTAATGTGTTTCAACATTTATTTGAGTTTTAGTTAATTGAGCATCCTCTCTGTACACTTTGGTCAACGTGTGTGGTTTTTAAATGTGCTTATAAGTAAATTGCCCTCACTATTGATACTGCTGTGAGCTGTGACACTGTGTGTAGTGATTACTTTGACAGTCTTCTTGTTTAATGAGAGCCTTCCCGGTGTGTGCAGACCGAGCACGAATCCCATCTGACCACACAGAGATGAGAGCCAAGGCCAAATAGCAATCTCCCTGAAGAGAGCTCGAAACAGATACAAACAACAGTCAGCAAAGGTTTGGCCACGGACAGTGCAGAGTATCGACTGATGGATCAATACCCTCAACTGCTTTAGCTGAGCCAGACTCCACCTCAGTTCAATAAAGCACAGTTCTATCTTCAGTCCCTGTCTGGACTGATGGCAGAGATTGATTAGGAAGCATTTGTCAATGCTAAGACAGTTTCCAACAGGAATAGGTAACATTCACGTCTTGTGGGAGCAGCTGCCACATCACTGTTAGGTTTTTTTCTGCTCATTTGCAATATGTGAGGGTAAAGTTTCTCTTCTTAGTTGTTAGCTTGTAATAATGAGCCTTCACAGTGTATTATGAGTGCTCAAGCTTGCGTGGTGTTGCTGTAAAAGCACCTAACCATGTTTGCATTCTGAGGCCTGTAGGTTTATCGTGTTGTCACCTAGACTAATAATCCCATGCATGCTAAATGACAGAGGACCTGAGAAACAAGAGAAAAATGACATATTTAGAAAGGATACCTGAAGCAGAGGATAATTAATTCAACCTAAGCTGCACGCCAATGCTACATTATGCATGAGCTTCATTACCATAAACATGCGTATCTTTACCCTTTGGCTCGTTCATTACTTTGTGCACTGTCATGGAGGGAGAGGTCGGCTTGGGTTTCCTTATTTCCCTTTCTTAGAGTTAATTGCATTCGTTACATTTGAAAAAAATAGTTGAGCACAAATTCACAAGGCTGTAGCCACGGGCTAAACTTTGTTTGCAGTACAGTAAAGGGCACACTTTATTGCCTCATTCATTCTGTTGCTGTGTGTGTACAGCAG
>JAPZEB010000024.1:941080-958363 GCA_029783705.1 Chaetodon striatus
ATCTCAGGGCTTTTACGAATAACAGTATTTTGTGTTAAGTGTGTTAAGTGTGGTATTAGTACTTTTACTTAAGTAAAGGATCTGAATACTTTTTTCAACTCTACTGCTAACATGGAATTTACAAACAGATTCTCACTCTGACCTTGTCACATATTGATGATCGATCATTGACTTTCCATGTCAACATGTGACTTGCAAGGTACCCTGGGTGCACTGGTTGTTGACGCTCTGGGATGCCATGTCAACTTGTCCTGCCGCGTTTCCCCATGATGCTACCAGGCGCCATTACAGAATAACTCATGCTCATGCTTGAGAAAAAAGCCATCCTTTCATGTTGGCATGATGCGCAGCCATGCTGACATGAAAGGATGGCTATTTTCATTGGTACCTGACACCGGAAGTCACTGACCAAGCGCTGGTGTTCGATGACTTTGTAGTGAGACCAGGTTGAATTCACAACAGTACCAAATGTTTAGCCATTTTTGTGTTTATTTGTTTTCCTGTAACACCAGGAAAACACTTCACCACTTCTTACAGCCTGCTTTTGGTGGCACCTCTCCAATTCTTGGTCACTGTCAGAGTCTTTGCAGTTTGCCAATAGGTGTCTGATGATCAAGCGGGATTCATCATTCAGCATGCCTGGGTCAGAGCAGATTTGGATAGTTAAGAATGTTTGATGCACCTAAAGTTGACTTCTCTTATTTTTTGTTTTAACAAAAAATCAAGCTCAAATCTATGAGAAATTGCAGTATGAAGCCAAATAATCACTCCATACACTACTTAATGTGACCTCATTTTGACCGGCCACACTATTACATTATCTGGACTTGATTACATCACCAGTTGCTACAGAGACCATCGGTGGTTTCCTCGGCCCCGGTTGAGAGGCATTGCAGCAGAATACTGTATCTGTTCAAACTCCCACGATGCATAGCCCACACTAAACCAGGCCAATCTCCCTTTCATCTGTAGAAAAGCTGCCTCTGTCTCTCCCTCATGACTCCAGTGTTTACACTCAGACAGTGAGCGGCTCAATGAACAGCTGTCAAACAGCTCTATAGACAGCAGCATTCAATAAAACAACCTCTGCACTCCTCTGCCACTGCCCTGGAACAAGTCTATTGTAGAGGCAGGCTCATCTCTCTCTCCCTCTCATACATACACAATCATTTACTCATTTCACCTCCCATGTTTCTCTCTTTGTCATTGCTTCAATTTAGATAAGCTTTACCATCAAATAAGCACAGGAAGTGAGCTGTGTTGCTAAAAGATAGACTTTGAGCTAAATATTCCAAATCTGAACCGCAACAAGACAACAGCATCAATAAATAAGATTGATAATGATGAAATAAGTCATCATTCAATCATGATTAACTTTAATTATTCAATTATAAACTTGTCCCATTAATGAGTTCTTATTTTTCCTTAGAAGTGTATTTTTGTCAGTTTAGAAAAGCTGCTGAGACACTATTTTGGTCTTGTTGTGAGATAAACTATTTATAACACCACTTATTAAATTCAGATTTTGGTGTTGTTGTTGCTCTACTCCCAAGATACCTACTGTAAATATACAGTAGACACACTCCTTATTTCTGCTTGGGTTTGTCATTTATTAAAGCAGTTAGAGGGGATGTTTTTAGCAACCCCAGCCCATTCTTATTCCACAGCTGTCAGATATTGCCACTTTGTGAGAGATTTTGGTGTCAGACACCGATGCCAAAAGTCATATTTGCGGTGGTATAATACGCCACCAAGCGGCATCAGTTTGTAACATGGCCAGACGTAACCTTTTATGGTGTTATGATATGCCACCAATTGGCCTGACCAGGAACGTGCACACATAGCACACACAGCACACAGCATCATGGCTCCTTCATCTGTTGTCATACACAGCCAGGTAACAAGAGTGCTTGCCCTAAGCCTCGGCATTGTTTGACTGATGCAAAATTAAACCACTATTAAAACATCTCAATACAGCCAGTTTCATTTTGGCAATAACCCACCATTAAGCGTAAACAAGTAAGCTAGCCTGGCGTAAAATTACACCAGCTTTCTCCAACTCTCTGGCAGATTCAGGTTCACCTGCTGCCCAGTGTGAGTGGAGACAAATGGTCAATTGCTTTTGCTCCTCCAAGTGTCTTTTTAAACCAAAACTCAATTTGAAAAAGATGTTCATGTTTCCCATGTTGTTCCTACCATAATTAATTTAAACAAAAATGACATGCAAGTTCAACCTACTTTGTAGTTTGGAGGGTAGATTAGTTGGTTTATTATTTTATATATTCAGAGAACAGTGTTTTTCAATTTTGTGTGAAGATTTGTTGATTTTGAATGATTATTTTCTTTATAGCGCACTAAAGTGTGCACAGTGCACCATGTAAGCTAGACACAGACATTCACCAGCTCATTTCTATGCACAAATGTACTGTGTATGTATTTAGGCCGCAAGAATGGGACAATGAATATATAGATCAGTACAATACTACAAATTTATGTTTTGTCTTCAAAACAAATGCACATGGTTATGTTTAGCTAACACACACACATGGTTGGGTTTAGAGACTGGTGGAAATGCCATGAGGGGTCAGCAAAGCACAACTGGTGTTGTTGTTTGTTGCTTTCAGACAGTGGCATGTAGTGTTTCGCAGCTTGGCAGCCGTCCCCCATAGGTGACCAACATTTTCTTCTGGCAACTGGGCTGTGACTCAAATAAAAATAAAATACAGTTCAACTTAAAATCATAATAACTATTGTAATTGTAACCATGTATTGAATCTGGCGCCTCCAGTGGTCATATAAAAAAAACCATAAGAAAAAAAGATAAAAGACATGGTTACAGACAGAAAGGGGAACATTGATCTGATAATGAACAGTTGAAAGCAACACAAAGATTGTGCAAATTTGCAAGAACTTGTGCCATCAGAATTCTATGACCAATTCTTGAACAGTTACATAGAATTTCTCTACTTAGAAGCTTTAAAATCTTTCATGAGATGGTATTTTGTATTCATAGAATTTACATTTTACCACACTTCTAACACACTGTCTTCATTCTCCTTTTTGCCGCCAGCAGTTTTAACTTTGGGCGATTATAGTCTGTTGACCATTTTCCATTCTTTCCCTGTAATATGATAATGCACTTTTTGTTGCCTTTGATTATGGATTTAAATTGGAAAAGAATTAAATATCATTTACATCTGAACCTGTGTGGGGAGAAGAGAGATCAGTGACAAGTGTTCTCCTCCCCGGTTTTTCTCTCCTGTTTGGCTGCGACGGAGTCCTCAGAAAAACTAGCAACGACCTGAGAGAGGTTCAATTATAGGATTTCCATGTGGAGCCTCACTTAACATCTCTCCAGGGGAGCAGAGAAACATGGAGTTGCACTTAATTTGGCAGCGGGGGAGTCATGACTGTATCATCTGGCTGTGATTGTTCCTGCCACTGCCAACCTGGGCGATGGTGTGAAAAACATGCAGCGACACTGATTGTGGTTGTTCTCTGCTTTCTTCAACAAGCAAGTGGGGCAAGAGCTGGATAAGCTTAAAAGACTGCTGTATTTTCATCAGTTCTGTGCTGAATGGATGTTTCTGGAATGACTCTGATAGTGAGCTTTACATCAGCTCATTGCTCATTCACATGGCTGCAACTCCTGTAGATTTCAGTGTAGTTGACAATGACAAAATTATTTCACTCTTCACACATTTCTTTACTTGTTTATTTCTAGGAACAGATTATGAGAAAATATATTGTTCAGGCTGCTTTTACAGCAAGTTGGATTGATTTACTCTTAACCCAAGCTATCTAACCCTGCTGCTCTTCTTTCACACATGTATGCTGTCCTTCCTTCCTCATCAATGTGCAGGTGTTTACTGTGGTCATTGAGAAATAACCTTGCTTTCAGTTTTGTTGCATGCAAGTAAAATGGAGACCAATGTGTAGGCTTTCAGAGTCAAATGAACACGACCGAAGGAGAACCACCATAAAGCATTGCAGAGAAATAAGGAAAAAGGAATCTCTCTGTCACCACCTCTCAAATGGGACAGTTGAGAATTTTTGGGTGGGGGTTGTGTGAGGTACTTATCCATAGTCAATCTATTACCCACAGTAGATGTCAGTTGGCATGCCTCCAGTTTGGAGAAACAGGCTAGAGTCTTGCCCAGATGCCAAACAATATATTGCTGTGGATGGGGTCAGCAATAAACCATATTTTAAACACCTAAAAGATGTCCCACCTACAACGAGGGTTGTAGGTGGGACATACGTGATTGTTATCTTTTTTAAGCAACTATCCTGGGACACAAATCCTCCCATCATTTCCCGTCCCAGTCATTTCATATTATTTTGTCCAGTTAGTAGACTACTGTATTTTCAGATGTACTGTACTGTGAGAGCTTTACACTTCATAACAGACACATTGGAGTACAGAGATTATTTTCTTTGGAAAGCCCCTGACCAGATGTCACAGTGAGACTACTCTCATGTGTCTGCTGTTGGGATGAAATCAGTTTTGACACTGCTTGCATCATTGCCTAGATTAAACAACTTGTAAAAAACGGTTCATAGGTGTCTGTACATTTTTCGACCTTATGAACAATGACGTACTAATGTACTGCCACTGATGTACTCAGTCTGTGTGTCTGTGTCCATGGCAGCCAGTCTCTTTAACCCAGTAAAGACCACATGGAGATTATGCTCTCCAGTTTTTGTCATAGACATGGTATAAACCTAGCATACTCACATTACTCCTACATTAATAACTTTTCTTATTACTTCAGTAAATGTTTAGGTGTAGTTAGTGAGGCTTATAGCCATAAATGGTCAAAGAGGAGAGCAGCAGCTGTATCTGACTGGCTGTGGCTCAGGAGGTAGAGCAGGTTGTCTACTAATGGGAACATTGGCGGTTTGATCCCCAGCTTTGTTGAGAAAAACAGTGGGGCACGAAAACCTCATAGACTGCTATCTGCTGCTTTGCAGCCATCTCACGTGTCATGCAATCCACCATCCCCTCCTCTTCATGATGAGAGACTCAGCTCATATACATATATAATTTGTACCACGTCTCTGTGGAAATGTTAATATCGTTCGTATGAAACATACAAGTGTAATGTATTGGTGGTTTGCAAGAATGTCCAATGCCAGCATTTTATTGTGGTTACTGTGCTGTGTTGCTCAGTTGCATGTACCATGTCCCTGAGGACTAAAAAAATGCATTGAATGCATGCCAATCACCATAAAACATTGAAAAGATCAATATTTTGAATTATTTTAAACCCTGCATTGTTAAAGAGGTATCTAACTGCTGACAAGTTTTTTTTGTTTTTGTTTTTTTTTTTTTTTACATGAAACTGGGCTGTCTATGCAGGAGAAAGATGCAAATACTTATGAACTTGATCCTGTGATATGAGAAAACGAAACAAAAGGGGTGTGGCATTTGCTCTTGCTCATGAGGTAGAAAACCTACAACCACCTGAATGCAATGCTGGTCCAGTAAACACCTTGTATTTCAGTTAAACAGTGAACTAAAATATGTTCCTGAAAATCCTTGAGGCGAGTAGTTTTACATGACAGGAAACAGTATTACTGTTCGTACTGTTGACAAACTCTCATATTATAGCTAAACAGTGCACTAGGAAAGGGAGTGAGAGAGCGGGGAGCATTGCTCTCACTATGTGGCAGACAAAGCTGATATTGTGGCAAGCTGACATCAAAAATACATGAATGTCTGGTAAACCCTGAGGTTAATTTGAATTCCCCAAAGTTACACAACAACATAAACATAGTAACAAAGCAGCTCTTCTGTGAGATGAGGGAGTCTGGTGGTTTGAAGAGAGCATAAAAGGATATAACAGCTTCAGTTCCCCATCGGAAAGAACTGCCTCACAGCAATGTCAAGTGGTGAATATATAGTAAATATAGCGTACTCTTACACTAATATTGATAACAAGCCTTTTTAGGGACTTAAGGAGTATTAGAGTAATTTCTGACAACAGAGCAGTAAGCCTACCTAATGTTGATGCTGGCTGACAACGATTTTGTTGCATGTATTTTTATGAATTAGACCCAACATATCCTCATACAATGGTTTGTATGAAATCTTTTGAAAAGTTATTCACATACAGCAGTTCATATGTTATCTTATGAATCTGTGCCCCTAGCGGTTAGGTTGGGTTTAGGATAAGAATCATGGTTGGCTGACATCAGCCATCAGGTTACGTACTTAACATAATATTACATGACATTATGTTCATACATTACATCAAATAACTCAAAGTTAACTTTTGGTTTTGCACAGGACATGAACAGCGGTCTCCTGGGTCAAAGTCCTGTGTTTGCTTGACCTGTCCATCCACTTCGACCACCTCACTAGGTAGACATTTTTGGTCTTGAAACTATGTCAACTAACTTCCTCCTTTGCTCCTGTCATTTGTGGAAGGACAGCCTGCAGTCCATAGACCATGTGGTCACAGGCTCCTGGCTCACACTGGGTTATATACAAATTATAGTGCATTACTTTTCAAAGGTATAAGTACAAGCAATAAATGAGAACACCCTGACTCCAGACAACATTGGGTATAAGTATGTTGCTGACAGGAAGCATACAGCTTGAGCATTAAGGGCTAGAGATTGAAGAGTGAAGGACACAAGTCTGTTCAACCCATCTCCCTCTCCGCGGTTTCTTTGCCCTCAGCTCCGCCTTTTGTAAGCGCCCATTGTTGGCTGAGGATTTGAGGCATGTGTTTGTGGCTGAGGTAGGCCTTTTAGATGTGCACAGTGCAGCACTGCACTTTAGAAATTCTCTCCGCTGGGGCTTTTTCTGATGTGGGTGTTTTTTATTCTGCTTTAGGTGGGCCACGCTTGATGGGTCAGCTATCAGCTCTGTGCAGCCCTGCACATAAGGCCTTTGATTCACCACTTGAAGACACACACACACACACACACACACACACACACACACGCAATTAATCATACACATGCATATAAACATGTACACCTTGCAGAACACAGTGCAGGTACACACACCTTTGAAAACAGTCTCCTTCTTGCCCTTGACTTTTCACTCGGCTTAATGTAAACTCTAGCCTCTTCCACAGCCTTTACAAAAGCTTGCTTTGGGAGACAGAGAGGATTTTTTTTATGCAAAAAAAGAATTTATATGTAATGACAGAATAATCATTAATGGCATGATGAACAACCCAATAGCCAGAGAAAATGTTAGCATTCTAAATTTCTGCATACAATGGATATGTGTTATCATGTAGTGGATACCTTAATACA
Source organism: Chaetodon striatus (assembly GCA_029783705.1). NCBI lineage: Eukaryota > Metazoa > Chordata > Actinopteri > Chaetodontiformes > Chaetodontidae > Chaetodon > Chaetodon striatus. The sequence goes on from JAPZEB010000024.1 coordinate 948,356, forward strand.
GTGGCTAAAAATAAATAAATAAAAAAAAAAAAAACATTTGGAGCCCAAAAAGCAGATGGAAACATTGACCCATCACTACAAAATGCTTATGCTTGGTGCCTAACAAGCCAATAGAAAACCACAGACAGATCGGTACAAAATACTCATGTTTGGTGCCCACAAAGCCAATGGAAAAATATTGACAGGTTACTACAAAACACCCACGTCTGGTCCCAAAAAGCCAACACAGCTGTTTTTATAATTTGTTGATCTCTAACAGGCTAGGTGACACACCATCCACCTTCCAGTCCACCTCCAGATGATGAAGTCAGTTCATATATTACATCACTTTAGAAACGCTGATATTATTAAAAGGCAACATACAAATGTAATGTGTTCGTGTTTTGCAAAAACCTACAATGCCAACATTTTCTTCTGGTGACTGGGCAGTAAGGAAAGGCACTTCTTTATGATACAAAAGAAAAAACAGAATTCAAGGGATAGTTACAAAGATTGTAGTAGTCTGAAGTCAGGAGTGAACTGATAGCACAGTTTCAGTAAAACTACCTGCAGGCTCCTCTCTGCTCGGAGTTGTTCAATTGATTAAAATTGCTCTTGTGTTAACATCTTATTGACACATAGAGAATGAACCTCTCAGAAACACTGAGGGGAATGGGATCCATGACTCTCCCAGATACAACGTGTAGGTATCACTTTATATGATGTTTTGAATAGTCACAAAGGAAAGAGTCACAAACAAAACACAGACTAACTGATAATAAATGACTCGGTAATAAACAGGAGTCCATACATCCATGTTCATGTTAGCAAGCAGCAATTTCAGCTCATTGTTTTCCCAGCTACTGTCATTTCATGCAAGATTCTAAAAGCACAAGGCTTTAATATGGCAAAAATAACCCCATCAGCATAACAACTCTGGTAACAATTGATGCTGTCATTCAAAAGTTATTGAGAATTAAACATGCAGAATGTCCATAAACCTTAAAACTGTCTGCTCCTTCCTGTTTTTAAACCTTTTTTTTGTTTACTTTCTGGCAAATGTTCACAATGGAAAATCATGTTGTTTTAGCAGACAGTCACATAAATTACTACTGATACTGAATCTTAGCTTGATATGATTATCAAAAGATGAGATCTGACCTCATAATGTGATTTTCAGCACACTTATATCTGGAGATACCATTGTGGCTCACAAGAATAGCCTTACACTTGAAATAATAATACAGCTAATTGACCAGTATGTTTCAATAGTACGTAACTGTTAGCTAACTAAACAATGATTTATTATTAGCTAGCAAACATTATTGCACAAAAATGAATGTATAAAAAGTTAGCCTGTCATCAGTGTTGTGTACTGTCTTTTTTTCCCAAATGGGCCAATTTATCTTTATTAATAATACGTTGAATTCATTTTGATCTGTATTTTTTCCACACAAACAAAAATCAAAAAAACATATTAAAACTTAATCGATCAAACAACATTAATTCGGCAGCCCCCTTGCAGAAGCCCTGAGGATCCCTCAGGGGTCGTAGACCCCCTGTCGAAGACCCAGGCTGTACAGAGTTAATCTGAAACAATTGATGCTCCATATGTAGAGGTATTATAGATAACTAATTATTGCATACTGTTTTATCAGCATAGCATCTCCAAGTCTCTTTTCATATAACTGTAACTATAATCATTACATTTTTATATATTTGTAGGTCTTGATTGAGTTTCTCATAAACCACTTATTATTCATCAGATAGTCTGTAATTTGTTCCTAATTCATCCTTCAGTAAAAATGTTTGTATTATTTAATGTATTGCTGTAATGTAATTGGTGGAAAACTAGACACAGAAATGTCTTTTGCCTCTCTCTGTCTGTTGATGATGATGATGAATCCAACAGAGACACAGAAATCCATTTGGAAAGACAATTATCAATACCACTTTGAATACTGCTTGTACTTACAGTATCATCTTAGCATACCCAGTACGTTTTGTGGAATAGTCTAAGTATTATCATACCATCACCATGTTTCTCAATTCTGCTTCATATTGATATCCTAGAGCCCAATTTCAGCATGCAGTTCCCTGTAGAAAAATACATATTTTATTTTCTCTATGCAATTTATTCTCTACAGCACCATTTCCAATGACAAACAGGAATGTAAATTTTCCATCCTGTTTTGTTCATATATACAGTATACTGCAGTGCGCCTAAATATATTTTTCATTTACACCTTCACCTTACTTGCTCATCGTTTCTTTTTCTATGTTTTTTTTCAGCCTGTGCAGTGATTTTTTTCGCCTCTCATTCAGGCATGTTGCATAAAACCAATTTTCTGACAGGCGTGTAGGGATTGTGGTGATAATGAAACAGCAATGGGCGAGGTGGATGTTAAAACAAGATAAGTGCGGACCCATAAAGTGAGTGGATGTTCTGTTTCTTAGGAAAATGAGGATTTTAACCCGCTGGTGACTAGAGTATGTTGAACTGGATGCAGTACAATACATGTATGTATTATTCTTGTATATGAAAGATTTTACAGACCTGCAGTCATACAGCTCTCACTTTCACACCGAAGGTTTCTCTGCAGCCATAGAGCTCTATCAGTGGGGATTTCACTGCCTTGCTTTAGGGCACAGGATGGGGGGTAGTTTTTTTTTTCCCTAATTTCCTTTTACCACATTCAACCAACTAGTTTCAACATACAACATTTGTTATAAGCCAAATACATCACAGTCCATTTCCTTTTTCCCAGGTTAACATGACATATGTGATACTGTCTGTATGTCTATGCAGGTACAATACATAGACATAAAGACGCAACATTTTGTTTTAATTAATATGTAATGTGGGTATCATGCATATTGGTATACCTTTGTGAATGTACACACCTAATTTATATAATCACCACATATCTGTGCACTCCAAAAGCTTTGTGACTTTAAAATAACTTCTTCACACAAGAAGAGAAAGATAGGAAGCTGACACATCCTGTATGTTAAACGGTACAAACCTGAATACATTTTAAGACTAGAAAACAACATAACAAGGTTGAAAAAGTCTCATAAGTTAACCATTTGGTTGTGATATACAGGTACATATACTGTAGAGAACTGTGCTGCCAACATATTCTCACTCAGACCTCGTCACATATCAACGTTTTGTCATGGACTTCATATATCGAGATGTGACGTGCAAGATACATTGGATGCGTTGGTTGTTCTGGAACGCTGTGTCAATTTCACCCTGTAACATGCATTGTCTGTTTTCAAAACACAAAAACATTTTCAAAGGAAATGTAAGTTTTACATATAGTCTCTTTCAAAATAAATGCACTATGTCATTACAACACCATAAGTTAACGTTTTCTTCAACAGTGAATCAATGTGGTTACATTTTGCCAACGCACGCATGTGGGCTTAGGAAAAAAGAACAGGCCTTAGCTTTACAATCATATGGGAAGTAAACACAGGCTTCCCGCTTAAAATTTGTCGATTGTTAGCTCCATCCATCACTCTTCCCACCTACCCTAATCAGATTTCTGCCCCCTCAACTTTTATTGTTTTTCTGCCACATGTCACCCTGATGCCACCGGGCACTGTTAAACAACAATGGCAACCAGCTGCGTATCATGCTGATATTACAAGATGGTCATTTTTATCTGTGTCTGACACTGGAAGTCACTGACCAAGCGGCGGTTTCCGACAGCTTTGAGAGACCAGGTTGATGATGCTATTTTATCGTCCTGTATTGCTAATTTTCAAGATTTGGTGTTTGGTTCCTAAGTGTAATCTTTGGCATCTTTATGTGGTGCCAAAGAAGAGCCATTGCACTCAAAAAAATAAAAAAAATAAATAAATAAACTATATATATATACATATGTATATATATCATCTGCAATCTGAAATAATCTGATTTGCTTTGACCTCAAAAAGCTTAGTTAGGTTGAATGAACACAATTTATCCAGAAACTGTGGTGATATTTAGTGGTCAAATTATTTTCTATAAGATATTCGACCTTGTTAATTTGAATTCCACTTCTTAAAATAAGTTGTCAACTGACTAAAACCTGTTAATGAAACAAACATCATTTTTTCCAAAAAAAACCCGAAAAACATTTTTTAGGTGTTATCCACCAACCCCGTGAATTTTTAAGTGTGTAATGCTTTCATTTAGTCTGAATCCTTAGCACTAAGCATTTATTGCTTGTCTTCTCAGTGATCACTTCAAATGCAACACTTTTTATCTTAGATTTTTTTGTTGATTTTTTTTGTCCATTAATTTTTTAATGTCCATTTTAAAATGAAGAAGAAAGTTTAATTTTGAACCTTAAAATTTTTTTTCTCAACAAACGTAAAATAGTTCAGTGCTGTTTAGTTTACTGTCATATGCATTAAAATGTACTACAGCACCTTTGAAAGCAGTGAAATGTTTATTTTCTGCTACATTACCACACAGCTACAGATAGCATGTATAATGATACAATATATAATAACATTGTAATAATATGTTTAGATTAAAAAAAAAACATAATAAAAAAACACAATCCCAGTTTACATGGGAATATTTTCATATATTCATATAAAGTCAGTCACTGGAGGAAATGTTGGCAATGCACATTTCTGCAAACCACAAATATGTTACATTTCTACAAGCCATATGTATCATATCAGTGTCTCTAAGTGATGTAGTATGTGAGCTGACTTTGTCATCTGGAGTTGGAGGAGATGCAGTGGTGGATGCAGACCAGTGCAGAATCACTATTTGAGACTAACAGATAATAAAACAGATGTTTTAGCAGCCTGTTGCTGTTTCTCCAGCGGCTTTGTAGGCACCAAAAAGGGTATTTTTTAGTAACGTATCACTACCAGGGATAATACCACAAAAAGTAGTAGTTACTGAGACATCACTATGTCTCCTGCCAGAAAAGCAGCACGAAAAAAGGTTGTTTTTTTTACCAAGACCTTGCTACCTTTCCAGCAGGGATTGTGCCCCCCAAAAAACATGATCTTTCCCTAACCATAACCAAGTGTTATTTATGCCTAAACCTAACATGTTAACCACAGTGTTGTTGACACGTATCCACTACACCAGTGGTTCCCAACTTTTCCTTGAGGGACCCATATTATAAATGAATACATTTTAATATAACCCTTAAATGTATTGTTTTGGACACATATATGAATTAAATTTTGACACAAAACAAATTAAAATTATTACATCCCTTAAAATCAAGTGGGCTTTGCGACCCCCACGTGGCTCTTTGGCGCCCCCCTAAGTGGGTCCCGCCCACCTGGTTGGAAACCACTGCACTACACTATGACGAGCAAATGTGCCGTATACATGGTTTTCAGAAATGTGCAATGCCAACATTTTCTTGTAGCAACTGGGTTGCTGCAGAGGGTAGCTGTTCAATGAGCATTTGAGCATTTTGATGATGGCCACAATAATCAACATACGTGTACTTTTGAACAGAACTCTTGCACTGTATACAAATTACCACATATTACCTGCACAGTGTATATACAATATTAATCTTTAAAGTATGTTGTGAAAAATCAATCAAACTCTATTGATACAAACTCTTGACTATCTGACTGTTCATTTTATTTATTTGTTTTTTTTAACAGTGTTTTAGCTGTCTCAAAATTTATTTTGACTGTTACCAGCTGTGAGCAGCTCCTCAATTTCAACAGTGCATTGCATTTTGGGAGAATCCATCAACAGCTCACTCAAACTCTGATGTTTTAAGTCTAAACATTATACTTTAGTCTTGAGACTGTTGCGGATACGTACTCACAACCCACTTAAAATCAGTCTTTGTTGTATATTAGTATGTGCTCCGAATGTGGGATACAGCTTAGGACCTGGTAGTATTACAACACAGTTACTGGTGCCACCACTTGCTGTTGACAGTATGACCTGGACTTAATTCTTAAAGTGGGACTCCACTGATTTTAAAAATCAATGTTTCCAGGTATATGGAGTAATGCTACTACTGTATATGTGAAAAAGAATATGAAGGGAGCTGTGTGAGGTCTTGTAAATGTTCTCAAGTGATGTCACTTGAATCAGTTGGGTTTGAAGATTACAAGTTTGAAAATGAAAAAAAATCTGATGGTGTAAAGTTAGGAAGAAGTGAGTTTACCAGACCTCTGAGCTCCTCTTCTCTGCTGCAGGCTAAAGGCTCCAGGCTACATTAGCCGCTACTAGCATCACACTCACACATCCCAATCTCTGACCCAGGCTTTCATCAGCATTACTGTATGTTTGAATGTGTAACAGGAGTACAATGCTACATCGGTGGGGTACTCTTTGAAGGATTATAGCCATAATATAGGGAAAGTACTGTGTCCAGTCCAGCATTTCTCAAGTTTATTTATTCTGTTCAAATATAACATTCATATATATCTTTGCATTAAACCCATCTGCTGCAATGCTTGATGCTGAAAACAACTGTAGTAGTAAACAGAGTAAGAAATTCTGGTTAGGGTGGGAGGTTGAGGCTTTTGTACAGGATGCTACAGTTTATGTCCTGTGTGAAACTAAACGTCAGCATTGTTTCAGTCCCTCCAGGATCTCGCGGAAAAAAAAAATCTTGAATTTTCAGTCCAAAAAATTGCAGTATTTTTATGTGAATTTTTTTGTGGGAAATTACAGCAAATTACAAAAATTGCAAGTCAGGAGGAAAAATGTGTGATTTTTTTTAAACTACTGCCTCCAAAGAAGGGTCATGTAATCACTTACTTAATACTGAATATTACAAAAACAGCTGCAAATGTTTCAGTTCTCTTCTTTAGTTTTATTTAATTGGTTTCCAAACATGGACTCTGATAATGTTTCAAAAAAATCCCAAGTGAATATTGTAGCTCTCAAACCAGACAATGTGACTGTAAAACAAGATGTAAGCTACATCTTTTGTAAACAAAACATTTTAATTCAACACATATTGTATCCATTTAAACAAAGTGCAAATTTTTAAGTCAATACAGAGCATTTCTCCATGCTGCAATGCCATCAGTGCGATTTGATGACGTGTCTGATGATGTTTCAAAGTGGGACTTTTGACAAATTGCAAACCCCTGCAAACATTGCGGACTTTTGTTGAATTTGTGTTACTTATTGCGATTGCAATTTTCTAGAGGGACTGACTGTTTTAACAAACTTTTATGTAGCCATACCAAAGTCCCATGTGAAATGCAAAAGTCACTATTGTTTAACATAACCTCCCATAGCAAACTAACCTATTTCAACCCAAAAAATTATCCTTTTTCTAACCTAACCAAATAGTTTTGTTGCCCAACCCTAACCACAACTGCTTTACAACATTAAACACATGTTACAATGTGTTTCAGCTGTGCATCACACAGATGCTGTTTCCCTGTGAGTCACTATCAAAACGCGTCATACTTTGACACCCTGGGAATGAAAATGGATCGCTGTTTCAGGCTTTTCTCCACATTGTAGCATAGTGGTTGGTCTATAATATACATTAACATTTGTGACGAGACGGGTTAAAACAGGCAGCAGCAGTGACCCACCATCTGACACTGGCACACTGCGAGGACAGAAACAGAGAGCTCGGCTCGGCGCTTCACTATAAGCCATTTGGCTGCTCTAAAACCAGCTGCCGGATTTGACATGCTGAGTCGCAGGTGACACCTTCGGCCAGCTTTAGTCGAGGTCAGACTGGCCACCTCACACCACAGCAATGGTCTGAACTGGACTTTACAGAGAGAATGAAAGCCACAATTTGCGTGGCTTTAGTAGCAGAGGCATACAGACAGAGGTCTTGAAAATCAAATACCACGTGCCTTGTATGATCAGGATAGGATACTGCATTTGCCCCTGGACAGATAAGCAGATCATTACACATGTACAGGAGTTTCAGTGTTACTATTTGTCTTTTAGAAGTTGATGGTTGAAAAATAAGAGATAAATATCTGCTTGTCCCTGTTGTTGTTTGTCAGTACAGACACTGGATGATCTTGAGTTAGCTCCTGGTCTCGCCTCTGCCTCTTGGATTTCATACCAAAGAAAAGGAAAAATGAATAAAAACAGTAACATACTATAATAGTCAGTGTACAGATTCTTACTTTCTTGGCTTCCCGTGCAGAGTAGCCTCTTTTTGTTCTTTTCTTTCTTTTCCATATCTCATTCATTATTTGTGCAAGCAAGGTTGCTCTTTTCTTTGTCTTTACAAGCTCTCCAGCATTGACCTTGAGCGGGCCGCTCCTCTGTTCAGACGACCTTCTGCCCATCTGCATTCATACTGCCCATGAAACAATGATTACCTGGCTGTCCTGAGGGAAAAAAGGAATAAAACAGAGAGAAAGAACTCTTCTTGTCTGGTCGCTGTGACACAATGTTCAATTTCCTTTCAAACAGCCAGACTAATCTCGAGCCTCTCTCTTTTGTGTTTGTAGCCGTGGCTCTTGTGTGATGGCAGCTTGAGACTACAGGGCGACTCAAGGACACGGCTGTGGAAGCGGGCTGGATATTTTTCTGCAGTTTTTCTTTTATGCACAAAGAGAAGGCCATGTTCACCTTATGTTGTCTCTATTGCTTCTCCATTAGCATGTATGCTGGGTGCAAAACTATTTGTTCAACTGCACAAACCCACAACACAAAAGCTTTTCAAGGCTGACAGTAAGGAATCCTGTGGGGAGAGAATGCTGTTGTTATTTAATGTTTTGCCAGATTTTACCAGAAAATACACCAGTGTTTGTAAAGAACAAAAAGCTGTATTTCCATCGCACAGCAATGAACAGTACAAGCAGTGCTCAGACCATTTGGTATTTTTCTGACCTTGAAATTTGCTTTGCCTATGTGGAGCCACATGTGTTTCATCACTCAGTGATTTTAGCAACAAGAGCAAACTACATAACTGGAACAAATGTGCAGAAATAACACAACAGTGCTTTATACTGTATGTATGTATGTATGTATATATATATATATATATATATATATATATATATAGATGTGTGTGTGTGTGTGTGTGTGTAAAGGATTTCAGTTTAACACTTCCCAAATGGTAGATGTGTTTAATCAGCATAAGATGATCAACTTTAAATCAGGAAAGTCTGTAAATCAGTCAGCATTAAATCTTAAATGAATATGGATGACTCTGACAGAATCTGTTGTCAGTATCTGTTGTCCTGCAGCCATCTGATGGCAGCAGGACACATGTTGATACATTTTTGGCCTACGATTTGAGAAGTGCTGCATCAGATCCAGGGGTGGGCAGTAAGATGTTACAAGTAACAACTTCATTGTGTTTACTTTCATTAAATCATATGCAAACGACTCCAGAATGCTACAAATAACCTCACACATGGGACAGTTATAACTCTGTACTGCTGCTGTTACATCAGTTATTATTCATCATTTACAATTGTGATGCAGTAAAACAGTGACAGAAATAGTATCAGATTGAGACACTCATATAAACACTCATATAAACAAATTTCTACTCTACACCAACCACACAACAACATGATGTCTTGAAAAAGACATCCATCCAGACATCTCCCGACATATTCTCACTCCCAACTCATCACAAATTGCCCCTTCAGTGGGCTTTGGACGACTACATGTAAAGCGCTAGGTCTCCTGGGTGCGTCTGTTGTTGAATTTCTGGGACGGCATGTGCATGCATTGCTTCTTTTCAAACTACATTTCCTTTTAGAAGAAATTGCACAGTTTATGCTCGGTAGATGCATACAGTCTTTTTCAAAATAAACTAACATATTTACATTTATTTCCTTGTGCAACAAACGCATACGATTAGGTTTATAAAAAAAAAAAATGTTTTGGCTCTGCATTCATACAGAAAGCGAACCCCAGGTTCCTGAGTGCAAGTCTAGTGTTTGTTGGAAGCATCCACCACTGTATCATACTGCTGCAAAAGGCTTTTCTCATTGGTATCTGCTGCAGAAATCCCTGACCAAGCGGCAGCATTTGACAACCCATGAATGACAACGGGTTATGTCTCCATTCCTTGATATTTTTAT
>JAPZEB010000024.1:1028416-1039781 GCA_029783705.1 Chaetodon striatus
AGCACTAATTTGCTGATCCAATTTAAAATCACTGTCCATCTTAAAACCCAAGTTTGAGACTGTTGGCTTTACATAGTCTGCCAAAGGGCTCAAGTCAACTTGGCGACTGGGGCTAAACACCATCACTTCTGTTTTTTTCTCATTGAAATTTAAAAAGCTCAAGGCCATCCAGGCATTGATGTCTTCAAGACATGACAGAAGTCAAAGACTGATGGTGCCAAGCCCATTGACAAGCCCCCTAATGAAGGTCAAGCTCTTCTTACTGAGTTTATGGATGGATAACAAGGTGTAGTAGACCCAACACAGCATTCAACCGAGCCCAATGTGGACAAGGCCACCCAAGAAGTGTCTCAGACATCACCTAAGCCATCTACACCTGCTCACCAAACAGAGCCTGACTTTTCACCTGAACAGCTATTGCCACAGAGAACCCCAAATCTCTTTTCCACCAGTGTCCTGTGAACTATCAGCTAAAACCCGTACAAAGCCAATTGGCCATGATCTATGGGCTAAACCAAAAAGGAATATATGGCCCCCTGACTTAAATAAAACTCAGCTACAGCCACAGCAGAGGCCGTCCACACAGTTCCATGGCTCATTGAGTTACCACATCTAGAAGACTTATCACACAGTCATTTTGTCATCATATCTGAACAACAATGAATGACGGTTGTATGCAACGGTTGTCTCCTGGTGGTTTAGGGCTCCAGTTAGAACTGTATATCCGCAACACTATTACATCACAAATTTGAGCTTTAGCACTTTAGTTTTTAAATTTGGGAGAGAGTTGTTTATGTTAACTAATATTGTTGGACTGCAGAAGACTGTAGGGATCATGTATAAATTTTGAAAATTGGTGAAGATCCCATCTAATGGTGCTGTTTTTTTAAATGTATTTTTCCTACATTGTGTACATTTCCCATAGCCATTTGGTGCGATTCATCTCTGTACAGTATGAAAATCAAATACCCAGGTACTCTATAGAAAAGAAAAATGGAAACCAGTGGCTCTCTGGAAGGTAAAAACATTTCGTTATTACATGGAAACTCAAAAGTCTTCGTTTATAACAGTATTTGTAGGTACTGAGATTAAAAAAATGCACCTCTCCTCTCAGAGCGGTGTTTGGTCAAGACCACATCAGGAGTTTATCTAATCTGTGGGTATTTTTAGGGGCACTGGAGAGAATTTACTAATGGATCACTCAATAAAAATCTAATAGAATCTGTTGTATTGTCATATATTATTTGCACTCTTTGTGTTCATTGCATCAAAACTGTCTTCAAGCCAAGTGGGAAGGAAACAAGACTGATCACCATTTCTCACATTCTTTGGTTTAGTTCACCCAGAGTGAATAGAAACAAAGGATAATTGTAAGTATATGTTATTTTGACATCAGGGCTCTGTGGGACTCTTACACACTCTTCTCACTACCTGAGAAGCATAATGTAAGTCATCTAAGGCAGAGCAGGGAGAGATATATGCAGACCACCGTGCAGGTACCATGAAGGAACAGCCACAGGTGGGGGGTTGTGACATGCAGCGGGTGAACACAAAAGTCTGACTGCTTTAATGAACTCAGCTGGCTCACAGTTATTTAGCAGCCTGACACCTTTATAGGGTGCAATTAATGTTAGTAAATTGATTCACTAAAGGAGTAGTCTGTTTCATATTTGATATCTGTTGTAATAATGATGTCGGAACCAACGTAGTGTTGCCATCTGAAAACATGATCACACAGGTTGTAAACAAACTTCCTGTTATGGCTGGTGTGTGGGGCAACAGGAATTGGACCCAAACGCAGACAGACGAGGAGGCAGCAGAGTGATTTCAGTGACTGTTATTGAGATATGCTTACAGAGTCCAAATGAAACAGCAGGTCTGGTATGCAGCTAACAGGCAGCTAACAGGTAGCAGAAATGTAGCATACAGGTAACAGGCAGATGCACAGGTAACAGGCAGGTAATAGGCAGGCAGGTAACAGACAGGTAACAGGTATCACACAGGTAAGAGGCAGGTAGCAGGCAGACTCACAGAAAATAGGTAACAGGCAGGTAACAGGTAGAAGACAGGTATGAGACAGACAGGTAACAGGCAGACACACAGGTAACAGCTAGCAACCAGGTAACGGGCAGTTAACAGGTGGAAGACGGGTACCACGCAGGTAACAGGCAGACAGATGGGTAACAGGTTGCAGACAGGTAACAGACAGGTAACAGGTGTCACACGGGTAAGAGGCAGGTAACAGGCAGCAAACAGGTAACAGGCAGGTAGCAGGCAGACAGAAAGGTAACAGGTAGCACACAGGTAACCGGTAGATACAGGTAACAAGTAGCAGATGGGCAGCAGACAGGTTACAGTTAGCAAAGAAGTAACAGTCAGGTAACAGGCACAAACAGTCAACAGGTAGCAGATACATAACAAGTAGACAGGTAAAATGTAGCCGACAGGTAACAGGCAGACAGACAGGTAACAGGTAGTTCACAGGTAACAGACATGTAACAGGTACTGTAGCAGACAGGTTACAGGCAGGTAAGAGGTAGAGGATATGTAACAGACAGGCAGGCAGGTAACAGCAGATGGATAGCAGGTAACAGGTAGCAGATAGATGGTAGATGGGTAATAGGTAGCAAACAAGTGACAGGCAGACATGCAGACAGACAGGTAATGAACAGGTGACAGGCAGGTAAAAGGTAGCAGACAGGTGACAGGCAGGCAGGTAAGTGGTAGATAATAGGTAACAGGTAAACAGTGATGCAGACCACAGTGTGCAGAGATGAGCTGTGATGGTGTACCATCAATATGTCTTTGAATGAGCGTTGCTTCTTTTGCTCAATCTGAAAATAGTACACCAACAGAAATGTACACATCAGCTGCAGCCATCTTGATTGTGTTAGAAAATGCCTCAACAGTGCCAGGTTTATGCTCACTATAGTGTTCCTGGTATGAAACTACATGAGCCAAAAATGACATCATCACATAGTTGCATTAAGCGCGAAGGTGCCACAGGTCGTTGGCCATTGTATCAACACCATCCCATATAGGGTGACAGTTGTGATTAGTCTAGTCAGTGCTAGGCCAGCTGTTTGAAAAGGAGGTGGAGCAGACATCTGCCAGGGCAAATAAAACTTGAACTTGCAGATTCATCTAGTTCCCAGGCTAGTCTATTATGGAGCTCTCTGGAAGTCAAAAAAAAAAAAAAAAAAAAGTAAGAGGCAGAAAAAGCTCTGTAGATCTGCAGAGCTGGTGATTAATATATGGGTTCATCATTCTGAGCAACTTCTTTGACATTACACTACAAAAATAATTATTAGTGCAGCTTTAGTGTATTGCATACCATATCTACACATGGGTTAAAACAAAATTTGGTTGCATTATGGACCTTTAAATTCCAAAGTAGCCCAGGTATTAAATTCATCAGCAAGAACAAACCTGAAAAAATATTCTTTGTTCTCTTTCTTTTAGGTTGCTGATCAAAAATGGTAACAGCATAGATGCAGCTGCTCTGTATGATTCATATGAGGTGGAGTATCTGCCCAATGAAGGTCTACTCAGCACATCCAGGCATCTCTTCATTGAGCTGACTACAGATGCTACAGGCACATCCACTGGCATTGCCATCAGGTACCAAGGTAAGCACCAAAGCTATGGATAATTTAAGTGTAGGACATGATGACACAATGTTTATCATGCTAGTGTTGTCTGGGCTCTTGCTTGATATCATAAATTGTGAAAACATGAAGAAAACATGGGAGCAGGCCCTGTCAGAAAGCATTCATAATAAAAAACAAAGAGACCCCATATAAGAAAATGTAAGCTCACTAATTGCTTAAGGCTAAGAACAGTTTAGCAGTCAGCAACTTTGGTCTGCTGTGGATTCTGAGTGAATTATTGATTTAAAGATATAATGAACAAAGACCTTCAGCAGAATGTAGTGTAAAAGCTTCCTGCAGAATGAATGGCTGGAGACGCTGACTGGGAAATGGAGGTCAGGGGTTTCAGCAGTGATTAAATTCAGGCTGTCAAGATCACCAAAAGAAGAGTTGCATGGACTGTATGAAAGCAGTGAAAGCCCCAAATGCTTCCAAACAGTGAAAAGAAAAAGAGAAAAGATGTCGTTAGTACAGATCTGAGGACTGTATGGAAAGGTTTGAGAGGTTTCTAAAGGGTGGAGCTACTGTTGTAATGAAGGAAGACTTTGTGTAGGAGTTCTTCTCTCAGAGTCTCACTCAGGGATTCAGGCTGATGAGATTTTAACAAACATAATCTCCTCTACTGTTTCCAAGGTCAAGATTGAACCTCTATACTCATGTCACAGTCATTAATTTTGTATCCACTGCCATGTTCTTAAGTCTTTCTTTAACTCTAAGTCCTGAACTGAATATTTATACTGTACATTATGCTGAAGTTCCCACAGAATTTCACTGCCCGCCAGCTCATTCTAACAACAATCACATACAGTATCACATTCTACTGATATTCGCAAATCCCCATGTCACCAGTTTGTTTGTGTAAAGTTTGGTGAGGACAGATAGTACTACATCAGGTCATAAGTTATATTTACAGGCATATTAGTCATATGATTAAAATTCTGTTAAGACCATTCTACAAGGTAGAGGACATGTAAATAGAAAATAACTCTGGAAATGTCTAATATCTGTCAGCTTCAGTAATCTATCACTGTGAATGAAAAGCAACTAATTGCAATTAGAATGACGTTGTAAGGTCACACATTTTCATATAAATGCACACATTGCTGACAGCAGAGATGCAACAAGATTGTCTTATTTCTGCTTCTGTCATTTATGATTTTTACGCTCATTCCACTTCATTCCACTGTGAGAGATAAAGGAAAGAACACTGTCTTAGAACACATTCTTAGAAATATAGTATCTGTCATTAGCTGTGGCAAATAAAAATTAAATATCCCTCCAAAGGTAGCAGAACAAAGCCCGATCAGACACTGGAATTTCACCCAGGAGTACAGTGTTTGTTTCCTGTGTGAATGAAGAGCCAATCCATAATGTTTTTTCTAAACCTAACCAGGTGCTTTTGTTGTACAAGGAAATAAATGTAAATACATATTTTTAAATACATTCTGTATCTAACAATCAAAAACTGTACATTTCTCGTGAAAACGGAAGTGTATTTTGAGAAGCCACAATGCATGTAACAGGTGTAAAATAACACGGTGGCCCAGAGTGTCAGCATCACCCAGGATACCCAGCGCATCATGCATATGCGTCAAAAGTCCACTGAAAAGCAGCTACGTGAGCTACTGTACACTGTATATATGATTAAAACAGTCCTCTAAATCTATCGGAAAATAGATTCCAGAAATCCTTTAGTTAAATATTGGAATGACTCTTAATTCTTTCAAATCATACAGCAGCAATACAATCGAGCAACTGAACTGGTAAAGGGATATACCTTGTTGTGACTCTTCACATCCTGGCCTCAGTGACAGCCTTGGGAGGAACTTTAATGTGTGAACTAAATTTAACAACAATCCATCCAATAGTTGTCAAGACATTTTAGTATAAAACCAAAATGTAAATCTCACATTGGCGTTAGAGAAAAATCAGAGGATCACTATAGTTAGCAGTAATCCTCCGCGGACCATACATGTCTGTATATAACATATCCTTACACCACGGTTTGTATGATATCTATGAATTATCACCCACAAATAGCGTTATCACATTACATACTTAAAATAAAGTTATATGCTTAATGCAAAGTTACTTAGGTTAGGTTTACATAAGTAACATTATGTAGGTTAGGTCTAGGCACATTAAGTTACATAGGTTAGGTTTAGGAAAAGAAAGATGGCAATGACATATCTTAAAATAATTGGAAGCTCACTTGGTTTTAAACAGGACACAATCACCAGTCTCCTGGGGGAAAGTCCTGTATTTCTTTGATCCATCCACCACTCCAATCTCGTTATGCTGAATTTTGCTCTTTATACGACTTCCTTCTTCACTACTGTCAGTGCATTGGTTATGTGATTGCAGCCTTACTGATTACGTGAGTTATCCACCTTATTCCTAGCCCCTTCTTGCGCAAATCATGTGCGCGACTTCCGGCGTTGAACCGAATCCAGAGATTTATAATGTTTTCAGTTTGTTTACAGTACTCTATTCTGCTTTCCAACAGCAACTGGGAAATAAAAGGTGGAACACACCACCTTTTATAACTCAACGGGATTATGTGATCGTATCTCTGCCATCTCTGACAGCCACCTCAAAGCATTGTTTTTCTTTTCCTTTTCAACCAAGCATGCTAGTAATTAGCTCACCTAGCGCCGTTAAAATATGTTAACTTTAACATGGCCGGAGCTAGCTTAAGGTAAACATCTGCTCCTTCTAAATGATTTGTGATTACTGATGACTTGTTAAGAGATACTAACACATTCAGCAAACATTTAACATAATTCAGTATGAACTGTAGCTCCATTTAAAGTGAATAAATATGATGTTTCCCAGCTAATTCTCCGCTTGTCTGCGTTAATGACGCAGTTTACATGTTTTTTTAATTCCCGATTTATTAAAAACTTCTGAGTGAAACATTAAGCTGAATTTTGCAGCAGACTTCAGTAATAGTTATATAAAGTAGGAGTAAAAGAAATAACTTTTAGCGTTAATTTTTTTATATGATATAAAGGAAGTACGGTAAATCAGATAAACATTCTCAGCCGTAATGACTAAATACATATTTCAAAGTATGTTGCTGAGTTTATTTTATATTGAGCAATTTTCTAATGTAGGTTGAGAATAAAGTCAGACGGGTAAAGACAGGGATATCATGTACTGATGTTGAGTGACGGACCTGTCAGTGTATGTGTCATTCTCTTCTGCAAATTCTGATTTAATACTTTTTTACTATGTCTCATGAAACTCTTGAGGTTTTATTTCTCAACAGTACGTTAGGCAACAGGAACGATCCCTTTCTGTTCTGGTTAATTGTTCAACACACAGTTGCTAAGGACAAAAACTTGGCTTAGACTGATTGTTAGTTACAGACAAGGACAGTGCCACATGTACCAGAGCTCTGCAAAGACATTTTAGAAAATGCTAAGTTAACATTAGTTAAATATTTGTATTTGCTAAACTGAAGGCAAATTACTTTAGAAAAGAACCAGCGTTGGTGGTTAGAGAGTAGCCAGTGGGACTAACCACAGACAGTCTATGGGACTAACTAGCTTAATGCTACCTCCACTATCTCACTGGAAGTTGCGCACATAATCGTTTCTACAGAAGTGCCCTTAGGAATAAGGTGGATATATATGTGTGTGCGTGTGTGTGTGTGTGTGTGTGTCTGTGCATATGCTGTTAGTCTGTCCTCACTACGCTGTAAGTCTGCTCCGACTCACACACACAAATAGGCTAAGCGCAGTGTCTTCTATCACAACTACAGTTCCAATAAGCAAGCCATGCATCTGATATAAGTTTGGGAATAGGGAAGAAATCTGACTACTGACCTCCTGCATGTATATGTAGATGTACAATTACCAGGTTTCTACAGTGCATGCAAACACATTCTCCGTTCACCTGGTTTCTCCCAAGAACCTTTTTCATTAAGTGCATGTAAGCACATACAAAGATTGAACCACTCGTAGCCAGGATTGTCTCATTTTTCCAAAGACAAAATAAAAAAAATTAAATCTGAATAATTTCAAGGTTGCATTAATACTACATTACATTTCAAAGCAAACAGTAGAATCTTTATTGTACAATAGTTAGTTCCAACCAAGCAATTTGATTGCACAGGAGGCATTCCATGAGTGCTGATATACAGTATAACAGCACAGGGACTTTAAACTATACATGTATGACTCCGCTTTAAGTGTTCTGAGACATTAACTATTTTTACTGTGAATTAGTCGACATTGAGGGTTGGTGAATTTCACTTTGCACCACAAAATGAAACATATTACTACAAATAACATTTAAGATAAATAATGACAGGTCAGAAAAGGACAAAGGGATGGAAGCAAAATGTTTTTATATTCCCTGAAAAAGTCTGTGACTTTGATTGACTGTG
The DNA here is from genome assembly GCA_029783705.1 of Chaetodon striatus. Classification (NCBI taxonomy): domain Eukaryota; kingdom Metazoa; phylum Chordata; class Actinopteri; order Chaetodontiformes; family Chaetodontidae; genus Chaetodon; species Chaetodon striatus. The sequence goes on from JAPZEB010000024.1 coordinate 1,036,460, forward strand.
TCCTGTTTGTCATCGGCAGTCACAGCTGGTGTCTTAAAACCATGACTAAATTGTTCCTTAAGTATAACAAAGTTTTTATTTAGTTTTTTTTAGTTTTTTACCAAAACCATGGTCTTTCCATAACCTTTCCCAATGGTTATTCTAACCTAAATCACAAACTTTCCCTGACCAAGTATTTTTTGTGCTTACCAAACCTTAACCAAAGCTGGGCATATCTAAAAACAGTCTCCAAATGAAATGGCAAAATAGATTGTATGTAACTGTCCTTTAGAACAACACATAGACGCCACAGAATAATTTTTCTGTGCCTTCCAAAGCCATCACAAAAACAAATCAGTTTTTTTATGTCCGATCAGGCTGAAATGGCTATGGCTGAGGTTTGGTAAGGCTCAGGCATGAAGAAAGCTGGGTTAAGGTTAGGAAAAGATCATGGTTTGAGTTAAAGTAATACTTTATTAAGGTTAAGGGACCTTTGTCAGCATAGGTACAATAATGACCACTTAACAATAATGTCCTGCAGATGGGGCTGATTATAAAACACTGTGTCATTTTTAAATACAGTCACCAACAACATGTTTTGTTGCTTAATTTGGAGGACACACTGAAGGACCTGTTAGCCATCTGATGCAACTTTGGAAAAGCACTTTTCATATAACTGAATGGTAAAATATATTTTATACATTTAGAGACATAATTAGAAACAAGTGATCTATCAGCTATAAATAAAGGCAGATTCCCTCCAAAAAGGCCACAAAAATAAATACAATCATTAAAGCAAAGACTTCAACACATGCAGAAGTAATTAAACAAAGACATTTGCAATAGCTGTGAGCACATATGCATGCACTTATTGCTCCTTTTTGCCAATTCCTGACCTTTGGCTCATGACCGATCTTTACACAAAATCTGAGGCAAGTCTGTAAATCCATTTGAAAGTCATGCACCTATTTGTCATTGGCCACTCCCATTGACTTACTAACTGACAGAGTGACCTCTGGGGCTGCTGGTTGCAGTTGAAATCTTGTTGACAAAGAGACTTAGACTCAGAAATCCTAACCAAGGGAATCATCTATGCAGTCATGGCTTATTTGAGGGATTTGAAGATCCCGTCACTGGGAATACTTGACTGCACAACAAACTGTGGTTGCTCAAGCTTATGAATCATGTTTCCAAATAAATGACAGTAGTCTGCCCAGAGCAAAATTTCAAGAAAGAAATGAACTGTCATGATGACTTGCCTTTTGCTATGATAGGAGCAGCATACTCAAGTCTGCCTTGGTGGTAGTCCTTGCGTAATTGAAAAAAAATTCACAGACAAATTCTCCAAAATGCCTTCAACACTTTCCACGCTTTCATAATCGCTATCTCTTACACTGAAAAGCTGGATTCATAACCTTGTCGGGAACCTGATGTTGTATCTTTAACAACAAACAGCACATTCCAGGTAGCCTCAAAGACCTGGTGGAATGGGAGCATAAACTTCCTGGAAAACAGTGAATCTTTAGGCTTGTTTGAGATGAATCCAGACTTGTCTAGATGAGAGAAGACGCCTGCAGCCAAGGACAAAAAGCTGCAGTCTACATGGACAGTCTCCAGCCTTACCAGAATGATTCAGGAGGTGCTTATGTAATGAATACTGGAAAATTAAAAGTCTAATTCCTCTGTGCCATTTATCCAGCTTTTATTCAGTCAGTAACTGTTTTTGGTAATTCTTTATGTCCCAGGCTTAATCATAGTGTCATACATCATTGCCTACATTGTATATTGTGAATATCATTAGTGTGTATTATTTAAGCCTCACGTTTAATTTTTATGGAAATGCCCTCCAGGGGACAAATACACGTATTTTCCATTGAATGTAGCCATCATGGGAAGAGTATTCTTCCAATGACACGCACCCTATAATAAATGGAATTGTACTTGTCAGTCTTGGGTCCACTCCAAACCACATGTACAGCTTAGGTCCACCAAATCACAGAGCTTGGAAAATACATCAGGTGGTATCTGAATTATTGAATAGCAATCTTTACCTGCTTTTTTTTAATGTTCTCTAGATTAAAGGAAAAGAACATTGAATGTGTTTGGGTTGTTAACCACTGTTTCTGAATGGTAGACTAATACAGATGCTACTTAAGCCCCAAATCAACCTGCCAGCAGCCACTTCTCTCTGACAGTGGACTTGATGAAGCCCACTGGACAAAAAATTGTTAATATTTTCTCAAGACGGGTGATGTCCTACAGGCCCTGGTCCCTCTGCATTACAAACTGAACAGTGATATCTCTCTTCCCAATATGATTTCTTACTACGCTACGGCTCCTAATTTATTTGCTATTCCAAAATAAAGATATTCTCATCAGAACTTCCTCACAATTACATATGTAATATTCATAAACAGGAAGAGAAAACGTAAAAGATATAGAGATAATCCACTGTCCATCAGTAATATTGTGTGTTAGTCGGAATTGGAGTGACAGGTAATAACATTTGTCCATCAGATGCCTTTTTTTAATACTCACATCCGACTTGTTCACAAAAGTTTTGCAACACTTTACAATTTAAAGAACCAAAAAGGTATTGTAATTCTTCAATTTGTATCAGTATCTGGAATATAATTCATTTCTCCAGCCTCTCCAGGGTGATTTAACTTGTCATTAACTACAAAACATTGATTTTATTAACAGATCAAACTTTCAAAGTGCTAATTAACACTGATTAAAACATACATCATTACAATTATAGACAGAATGAAGAGTGTATGTGTTGATCAAACATTTTAGCCAAATTGTTCTTAAATTAGTAGAAAGCCAGATGTTTCCCATTATGCGACGAGGTTTTTGCATTCGACAGGGAGAAGCTGCAGGAGGTAGTTCTGAGAACAGTAGCTGCCTTGAGCTCCTGAGGTGACTGTCGCCATGGCATGGAATGAACCCAACAGATGAGCCCGGGGGCTCCACTAAGCTATGAACTCTGCAATGTCTTTCAATACATTCAGTTTACTAATTGACACAAACAAGTTCTATCCTGAAATACTACCTGGACTCTGGCTTGCAGTGTGTTAAATTTTGGTTAATCTAATGTACCAAAAATGTATTCAGCAATGTGTACCTTCGAAGCTCCACGTGAACTAAAATCTAAAGGTCTGACATGGAGCCCCTCTGCAAGGCATGGATCAGAATCACATCTGAAAGCAGTCATCATTTCTACTGACAACATGATTTTGGACCACCTACCTCCCCCCAAAAAATTGCATTGGCCACATTTTCACAAACCTTTGACACATAGTCAACCAGGTGGCCCCTCAAAGTCAAGGGCCAAAGGGTA
>JAPZEB010000024.1:1070767-1085397 GCA_029783705.1 Chaetodon striatus
TTTGTTGTGGGGCTCATTTGCCCCCAAATGCCTCCAAAAATTCAGTGAATGTACCTTGTAGGCATTTAATGTTGTAGCATTGTTACAGCCGTGTAGCCCTGTTCTGCCATTTCCTCCAAAATGCTGTTTGTTTGCACAGGTTTTGATACATGTCTTCAAGTTTTGCTCATATTTAAGTGCTCCTGATCCTTCATTATACCATCCACCTCCACAACACCTCCATCACAGCTGGCCAGCACCTCTCCCTATTAGCATTGCAAATGTTGTACAAGTTAGACTGCCAGCACAGAATCCTGATAAAGTCACACTGAAGTGATACAAAATTTGCATGAGTTCTGTTCTGTTCAGACTACCACAAATCAAGTAAGTATTAGATGTAGGACTTCATATGACAGTGATTTGACAAATTCAAATTCAGCTGCACTCTTGTCAGTCTACACTGATTTCTGTCAAAAGTGAGAGAAAACATAGGATTTGAGCTGGGGTAGCCCACAGTTTGACCTTGACTGCACTGCAGACAAAAGCTCATTAAGCATGTGCAGAAGTATGTCAAAGGGTGAGAAAAGTACACAGTTAAGCACCACAACACTACACCCCTTCAGAGAAAAAGATATTCAATAATTAGACACCACATTTTACTGAATGTCTCTTGCAGGGTGCATTTGATCTCTTCATAAAAACATTATTTTCTGATCTCTTGGACAAAAGAGCAGGTTTGGACAGCTTCCGTCTGAATAGATAAACTCAAAGAGAGGCAAATGCATCTATATTTAGTCAACTACATTTTAAAAATAGCTATCACAGGATTAGGATCAAGGACTTTAGCACATGATAACAAAAAATAGAAGACCAAAGTGTGACCTAACCAGAATATACTGTAAGATGATGAGTAAAAAGACTTCAAAAAGGTGTAGTCTGTTATTTGGTCTTCCTGTACTGAGGAGGTGTATTCACTCCATGAATGTTGCTGCCATTACTTCCAACATAGTATCATAAAGCATATAATTTTGAATCTTTGTCATGGATGTATTCTCTGCCTCTGCCCAGGGTTCAGAGGAAACCGCTCTCCCTGTCCTCCAGCTTACCATATGAAAACATCACCGGAGAATCTACGTTTGACAACTCAGTTTATGAGACAACGGTGAGTCAGCATAGTCAGTCAGTCTGTGACATGGGTGGCATATGTTTGCATACCCTGATGGAATGGTCGAAGCTGTCAAATTTAAGGTGTGCTGATGGATTTACAGTGACAGTAACATAAAGAGTAAACATTCCACCTTATAAATTGCCAGCAGTCAGCCCAGACTACAGCTGCTGCGAGAGGCAGCAAAACATCCTTTCATTTTGTAGTTATAGTTCACGAATATTTGTAAGACTTGCCATGGTATGAACAGTGGTTACATAGAGCAGAGTGACTATCCTCTATTGAGCAATCAACTAGCTCTAGCTCCACCTTTTAGTACCAGATCAGTGTGCTAGGTACCCCAACAGAAGGGTGACAATTTCACAGTGGAAATAGAAAAAATACATACCGATCAACTTATCTTACTTTTGTGCCATTTTTTCAAAGCAAAATTGGACTGGATCTCCCTGATTCAGAGACAAACTTTTCAAGATTACCAAATCCAGGTTGCCAGTGTTCTAGACTACATATCACAGTGTGAGCACTGCAACTGCCACTTATTGCCATAGGTGCTGCCAGTATATTTATATATATATATACTCACACAGATTTAACAATCTTGCTGCTCAGCATAAAGCATGTTTTGCTAGCAGAAGCCCTGCTTTTCAGCAAAATTTCTCAAAATTGTTCCACATTTAGTGCAAATTGTGCTTGTCAATTTATCCTCATTGAACAGTTCGTATGATATCCCATGAATAAGTGCCCCCGAATGACGTTCCATCCTCAATGTAAAGTTATGCAATTAAGGTAAAGTTGCGGAGGTAAAGTTTAGGCAAATGAAGTTACTGTGGTTAGGTTTAGGAAAAGAAACATGGTGAGGATGTACCTTTAATCCCAGTTCCGAACAGGGTAAAGTTTGTGATTTTGAGATCCATCCACCACCCCAACCTAGAATAGAATATAGAATAGAATGTACAATGAAATTAAAGTGCCACCTTGTCAGTGCATCAAATCATAAAACTATATCATATAAAACCATAAAAGGACACCAACATTCTATGGGTGATGTTGTTCCTCCTGAGCACCCTCAGAAGTACAGTCTCTGCTGGGCCTTTTTCAGTAGCTCAGAGGTGTTCACACTCCAGGTCAAGTCCTCCTCAATGTGGACGAAAAGGAAGCGAAAGTCAGCCACCCTCTTCACACAGTCCCTGCTGATGATTAGTGGTTGAATGTCCATTTTCTTTTTCCTAAAGTCTATTACCAGTTCCTTGGTTTTTGAGGTGTTGAGGAGCAGGTTATTCTCCCTGCACCACACTGTCACCTGCTCCACCTCGTGCCTGTATGCTGACTCATCACCCCCAGAGATGAGCCCCACCACAGTGGTGTCATCCGTGAACTTGACAATGGTGTCGCTGAAGTGGGTGAGGGAGCAGTCGTTGGTGTAGAGGATGCAGAGCAAGGGGCTCCGCGCACAGCCCCGTGGGGAGCCGGTGCTGAGGCTGAGGGCCGTTGACTTGTATGGTGACCCATTCTAACCCTCTGGCTGCGACTGGACAGAAAGCTGCTTATCCACATGCAGGTGACATGTGGAAGTCCCAGGCACCCCAGTTTGTCCACCAGTTTGTGGGGGAGGATGGCGTTGAACGTGGTGCTCTAGTCCACATAGAGCAACCGCGCATAGCTCCCCGGCTGTTCCAGGTAGGACAATGCAGCATCAGGGGCTGTGGCTACAGCATCCTCTGTAGACCTGTTTGCTCTGTAAGCAAACTGGTGGGGGTCAAACCTATGGGGCAGGAGTGACATGATGTTGCCCTGGACCAGTCTTCCAAAGCACTTCATCACCACTGGAATGAGTGCAACTGGCCGATAGTCATTGAGGCTGGAGATGTGGGTTTTCTTAGGCAGTGGGATTATGGTGGAGGACTTCAGACAGGGTGGAACAGTGGACTGTGACAGGGACTGGTTGAAAATCCTGGTTAAGACCTCCGCCAGCTGGTCCATGCAGTCCTTCAGGACCTGCCCTGGGATGCCGTCGGGTCCAGCAGCCTTCCTGGGGTTGACAGCCCGCAGCGTACACCTGACCTCATGTTCCTCAACCGTGAGGGTGGGGCTGCTGTGGACTGTGGAGGGTAGTGTGGCTGCCTCTGGTGGCTCCACCTCAAAGTGGGCAAAGAAGAGGTTCAGCTCCTCTGACAGCATAGCATCCCCTTCAGCAGCTCCGAGGTTGGCCATGTAGTTGGTAAGGTGCTGGACACCTTGCCACACCTGCCTGCTGTTGTTGCTGTCCAGGTGGTCCTCAATTCTCCTCCTGGAGTCTGACTTGGCCTCTCTGCTTCCTTACAAGACCACTTTGGATCGTGTCCTTGTTTACCACAAATTGATCATGTGATGGCAGCTTTCCAAAATATGTGGGTTACACACAAATTGTTGGCTCATGATTATGTGGGATTTGTAAGAATTTTGATGCAATGCTTTTTGTAAAGAATCGTATGCACAGCGCATGATAACAGTCTGCATTTGTAGACACATCTATGTACATTTGAGCAACATACAACCACCTCACAAATGAATTCACAAATATAAAATACTGACTAATTACAAGTTCCTCTAAGTCACTATCGAAATAACAGTTTTTTTTATCTATAGCTACAGTTGGTAATTTTTATGACAAAGTTTTTGTCATATTTGCTGAATCTGTCACTGTATAGTGAAAGAAGTGCATGAGATAGATATACCCTTTGTCACTCTTGGCCGCGCCAAGTAAAGCCATGCCGCATCGTTTTGTGGTTCCGTCATCAGTTTAGGCATGCCATGTCACTCCAAGCCGTGCCAGAGATGGACCTTCCCGGGAGTTGGTTCAAAAGTCAGGCCACCTGCCCTCAAGCGGGTAGTGGTAACTTCTTGTTGACCGCAGCCAACCCCCACCGACCCCCGTCAACCCCCCCAAACAAGCGTGTGTGAGACTCAACTCACCTCTGTTTGCAGGAGACCAAAGGAAAAGGCATTTTTCAATGTCTCTCAGTACTTTTGTAGCATCTAAATGAATATCGAATTTTATTTTCCCTCCTGCATCCTGTTTTTACTGTAGATATCAGCATTTTTTTTACTGTTTCATGTTCGTTATCTGCCATTGTGTGAAGTTGCTGCTTGAAAACTCAACATTTTCCCATTTTGCTGCTTTACAAAAAAGTTTATACATAACAAAATAACAGGAGACTTTTATTGTAAAGAATCTATAGGAAATGAAATGTGTTATAACTGAACTGGCTGAACTTTGTTGGCAGCTACTCTGTAGACAGCAGGCTCTTACTGCACTTCTGCAAACAACTCATTGGTAAACTTCTTTTACCTGCCCTGCTGTGGGAAAACACATGCAGCAAAAATAACAGGAGACTTCAGCCATGGATCAACCCGCTGCTTTCTTAACATCAACATCAGACAACAGTCATCAAATAAAGGCACACCTTCAAGAAGGTAGCCCTGTTGTTATGGAAATGCAAATTGCTGCTGTGCTAGGCTGATGGCCCAAACCAAGCCAAGCCAAACCAGATCATGACAGTCAAAAGGGGTAATAGTCTGTGAAAAAGGAGTCTCTAACACACCTGTCAATCATGCCGGTCACTGTTAGTGACCTGCGGTCAAACTGTCAAACTAGACAGCACTGATTGAATATGAATCAAGATTTTCACTGCGTTGCCTATTTCTCACCGCAGATGTTTTCAGAAACACATTTCAGTGTACTGTTTAACTGTAAAATGAGAAAGTTTGTGAAAATTTCCACCATGTTGATATAGTTAACCGAAGTACCAAGCACTGCCCACCAGCTGAACCAACTTTCTCATTTTACAGCTTAACAGTCACTAAAAAATGTTTCTGAAAACATTTGAGAAATAGGCAATGCAGTAACAAAGTCTTGATTCATATTTGATCAGTGCTGCCTAGTTTGACCACAGTTCACCAACAGTGATTGACAGCTGCCTTGGAGACTCTTGGTTTGTTCAAATGTAGTAATGCCATCAGAAGGGCTTGAAGGCTGTGTGCTGTGTGAATATAGTGACAGTTTCAACAAATATAATGAGAAAGTTATTTACTGAAATGCCAGCAGCTACATTTCTAAGAACTAGAAGTGCTTTTAAAATACCAAATGGGTTCTACTAAACTACATCAGAAAACCCCCTTGAAGTGTATATACTGTATATAATCATTAAAAAGGTACAGCATCACTCCAGCTGATGACATTCTTTTATTGTGTTGAGTTATTATTTTTCTTCTTCTTCCATGCTGGCAATCTTGAAGAACAATGAGGTGAGTTTTTAAATGCATTCCATAACTGTAAGTTAAATTGTGAAGTGTCATTGATGTAAAGGATCAGTCTGCCATATTCTTATCTTGTGCTTTTCTTATGGTCAGCTAACCTAATACCTAATACCAACCTAATATGCAGTTCCAAGCCAACAGTGACAACCTGGTGTGTGCTCCCAATTTAGTGGGAGGCCCAGGGGTGGGTGGGAAAGGAAGTGGATGGATCCAAGAAACACATGACTTTGACCCAGGAGACCAGTGTTCAAGACCAACAAACAATCCCATCAGTTGTGGTGTTGTGCTACTCAAAACTGTGTGTGTTTTTAGTAATTTCCGTGATCTTTTTCTAACCATAACCAAATAATTTTGTTGCCTAAACCTAACAACTGACCCCTTCTTACTGTCGACCCTTTCTGTGTCAAGATATACTGCGAAAGGATGCCCCCCAGAATTATTATAGTAAAAACCAGGACTTCTGCCCAAGTGGCAAAATATGACAAGTAGGGATTAGATTGTGTTGTTTAACTAGACTGTTAATGACAGTAACTTTCCCTAACAAAATGAGTAATGTTTCACTAAAATTCACTAGAATATAAATTAGGTTTGGTTGTCTGATGTTAATCTATTTTGGGGTTAGGGAAAATGTTTAACAACCCCTGCTGTGTAAGCAGCTCTCTCTCTCTGTGACCTAATGTGCTCATTGTCTTCACAGGAAACAAGAGAATACGAGGTTTCGATCTGAAGACGCCAGTGTATGTGTGTGTGTTTCAGTATGGACAGATAAGGAGCCTCCTGGGCTTTTCAACGTCTGTCAGACTCACACCTTTGGTGACGCCTCCACCCTGTTCTCTGTACACTTAATATGAGCCTCCCTTTATTTACCCAACAGAGGACACCTCACTACCCCTGGAAAGGCTGGGCCACCGGATTATTTTTCTAGCTCCTCAACAGTAACAGTCCAGCAGCAGCAGCAGTTTGTACAGTTTTTAATCCTGTGCTCACATCCTGAGGACTTTCAGCGCAAAGTGTCATCTCAGAAAGCAGAGGGAATCAATACAAAGCTAGTGCCATTAAGTGCATATAACCACAGATGTTACATTGTGTTATGTATATTATACACTATATGTCTTCGTCCACCATTTTAAGAGCAATGCTTGGATTTATGGGATATCTATTAAGAGTAAAATCTTACAATTAAACGTCACAGCAAAACAACTGCATTTGCTTTTATTAGAGTATGCCTATGGCCAAAAATGTTGCTCTTTGAACTGATGTAACCTTCTGAGATAAGAAATCAGAATGTGCCTTAAATAAAAGGCCCTTGAAAAAATAAGCTGTCTTTCTTCCTGAGAGTGAGATTAGATGAGAAGATTGATATCAGTCTTGTGTCTGTGTGTCAAGTACAGAGAGGGATGTGGTTAGCCTAGCTTAGCATAAAGACTGGAAGCAGTGGGGAACAGCTAGCCTGACTCTGCCAAAGTTCAGAAATACACCCACCAACACATCTTACGTTTCAGTGGGAAACATGTTGTAACTTGCTCATTTGTACTCAAGAATAAACATATAAAAGGAACTATTTGTGAATTTAGGGATGTGACTACTTCTTGAAGAACAATAGTTTATCCATATAAACACTGTGAACTTTAGACTTTAAATGAGGGTGACATTTGCATGGATGCTCCATAGTGATTAAGAAAACTGACAAAGGAAAAAGTAATAGTAGTGGCACCATGTTCACTTGCGTATTTATACAGTGTTTGCTCATGAAGCTACCAGTATGGGGCTTGTTATTCTAAAATTGAAATATATCACTCATTACTCTTTTCAAAATAAATCTTATTACTTTACTTTACTACACTCTGTTAACAGTAATTCACTACACTACTTGTTACATTACTTTTTTGTTACACCCCAGACTTCTCATGTGTGCCTCTGTGTGAATATCAGGGTAATCGCTGGTCAGGGTAGCTAAAGCTAGATAGCTTGCAAATTATTATTATTAGTAGTAGTATTATTATTTATTTATTTATTTATTCATTTTAATTATTATTATTTTCACCTGGGGGTCTTGGGTTACCTGTGACTGGTATCTTCCTGAAAGACCGAGATTCACACATGGAGCAACCTTTCATCTTCCACATATCCAACCACAAGCTTCATTAGTTCTTTGTCTACAGTTAAAACCCAGTTTTTGTTGTTTAGTAAATGTAAGGCTACAGCCAACCTCCATAGCTGAGGAGGACTCACCTTTGCTGAGTTGTATTCCTTGGAGCTTCACGTTGTTGTGCTGTCAGTCACAGTATGTGTTTCAGACCAGAGGTTTGAGGATGCGTTTTTTGCAGTGAAAAGAGTTTTAATGACACTATCTGCAGCAAGTTCTCCGGACAAAATCAAAGTATTGGGAATATTACTACCCACAGAATGCAAGCTTTTCCATCTTCCAAACTAGCTTGCTGCTTTGTGACATCCATGTGCGGCAGCATGATTACAAAAATTAAACTGAAACTATTTCAAGTGATGTGATAACTACAGTAACGTAACAAGCTGTTTGATTTGGGGGTAACTGGAATAATTTTATTGGTAACTCTTTACACTACGCATTACTGGAAAAAAGTAATATTACTGTAACACGTTTCTAGTAACGTAACTAGTAAAGCGTTAGTGGCAAAGGCAATGTTGCACAATTGGTTTGCTTTCAGTGGGTCTTCACCGTTAGTGTTGGTAGTGGTTTTTTCCACTTTGAACAGAGCCAGGTTAGCGCTATCCCCCGACTTCCAGTATTTAAGCTACGCTAGGCTAATCATGTCCTGACTGTAACTCTGTACTTAAAGGTGTACTCTGTAAGAATTGTCAGTTACTGTTTGTCATGAAACAGTAGCGAAGGTGAAAGTCAACCTCAGACTGGTGTTTCGCCTAGCTATATATGCATTTTTCCAGCGCTGTGTCTGTGATGTTCATAGCTTCCTCTTTGATGCCTGCTGCTTACGGTCTGACACCTGGCCACTGCCTTTTTATAAAATCCTAACCTCACCTTAGTGCAAACAAATGTCCTAAACACAGCAAATGCAGGCAGAGGGCAGATAAATACACCACACACTTCTAATGGGTCATAAGTGATGATTGACAGAAATTACTTTTGTATAGGTCTATAGATTTTTTTTTTTCAAGGGGGGGATCAATATACCTTTGAGGCATTTACATGAAATTGGTCTTAATCTTCCCATCTCACTCTCAGTAAGAAAGCAAATATTTCTCAGTGTTGAACCATTTCTTTAAAAAGTAGTGTTAACAAATAAATTAAGGTTATATAGCATAATGTCAATAAATTTTTCCCCATAAGAACATCCGATTCCCATTGGGATCATTCACGTTTTCAATCTATTCTTTAGAATGACGACACTGATTTCATACATTCATATGTTACATGCAGAATGAAAGACAAACACATTTTGATTTCTTTTAATTTGGTTTACCAGTATCTTGTCAGAGTTACAAATTGAGTTTAAACACTTTTAGTGACATCCCATGTGTTAAACTTTCTATGAAGCAAATGGAAAATGTGCATCAAGGTAAGCTGTTTTTCATATTACCATCACCTGTTTGGGGATTGCATCTAAATTTAGACTATTACTGTTGTTCAAACATACAGTATAATAATATTGTCCTATAATAATATGTATCCATGCAAACTGGTGTGATGACAATGATAATGATGAACCTATTTTTAATTCATTGTACATAAAGTACTGATTAAGCTACTTCACAAACATCTTCAATAAAAGTTGTTGTTCAGAAAATAATGGATACTTTGTCTTATTTGCTAAATCACTAGTCTACATGTTTGCATTGTAGGTGAGTGAATGGTTTGTGTCGATAATATTGTGTAAGTCTATCTGTATTGTAACTCCAATTTGGTATGCTCATATAGACCCACATAAGAAAGCAATCAAATAAGATAATTTTTAGAAAATGTGTAGGACACAGTCAAATGAAAGTGACTGCCGTTAAATGTAACTTTTAACTACAATGTCAAATTGTTCTTGAATGAAGTTGTTTTCTGGACTTAGATCCCTGAGACACACCATTATAAAAATAATAATTTACAGAGGTGTGGACTCGAGTCATGAGTCTTATACTCGAGTCACGAATTTAATGACTGTAGACTCGACAAAATCAATCAATCAATCAAGACTTGCAACTCAAATTGGCCTTTAACACCAATGACTCATGACTTCACTTAGACTTGAGTCTTTTGACATTAAAATACTTGATACCTTTCCCTAAAGATAAAATATTATAGATTAAAGATTTAGATTTAGATTAAAGATTTAGATTTCAGATTAAAGTATGAAAGTGTGCCACAAATCAGTTTATTTCCCTTCATTTCCTGAATCCGCTAACATTGAGGCTATTTCCAGCAAGTCGACACAATTCCCCAGATCCACTTTGTATGAAGAAATCTGATGGCATCCAATCAAGGTGCAGGAGAACATACAAAAGAAACATAGGACAGGAATATCCAAGATGCTTTCTGCTGTGGTACAGGTCAATAGTGCTATATGCTATGTAAAAAAACATATAATATCAGCACTACTATTTTTATCATTAAGTTCAGTCGCCCAATGACTTTATTTATTTATTTATTTTAATTTAGCGTATTATTCTGGGGCTGAAAAAATGAAGTCACTATGGAAGTTCCAAAAACTGCAGTTCATCGAATGGCCACTTGAGGCTGGTTCCAAAGCACAGTAACTCTCCATAGACCCCCATGTTAAAATGCCCATCTTTGAAGTAGCAATAAACATGTTCATAGCCTGGTACAAAAAACAGTTATGGTCTCAATAGCAAATTTCAACTTTCATGCCAAGTGGACAGGGGATGAATCTTTTTTTATTACTCAGCCATTTACATTTTATGAAGGCCCAAAGTTACACATATTTAAGAGCAGGTACGCTTGAGTGACAGGCTGTCTGTGAGGCATCACTACAGCCTCAACAGTTCCAATCTCTCATCCAAATATGGTCACCTCTGGCTCCAAAAAAAACAAGATGGGGATGGTTGAAATGCCGATCTCAAGGATTCCAAACGGGAGTCCACAAACCAATGGATTGTGTCCATAATTTATACAGTCTATGATTATTAGTCTGTTGTTAAAATGGTGTTACACTTGGTGAGGGGCGTATTATGACTTATTTAGGACTCAAAACTCAATGTTATGGACTTGGGACTTGGCTTGGGACTTGGGACTTGAGTGTAAATAATTGAGAAGTACTTGTGACTTGCAAAACAATGACTTGGTCCCACCTCCAATAATTTAGAATTCATGTTTTGGGATACTTTTACTCAATAAATTAGGTACTAAAAAAAACATACAAATGCAGAATAAAAGAGTAGAGCAGACAAGAAATCAATCAAAGCAGATTTGGCAGTTTACAGGGATAGATTTGTCGGTACAGAACAAGTTTTAGGAGCAAAACTGATTTGTTTCATGCTAAGTTTTAAAAATTCAATGGTCGTATATTTAAAAATGTAAACTTGACAAAACAGACAAATATTTCAAGCCTACACTTTTTATTAATATTGAGGCCAATAATTTGTGTTCCACTATAATGACATTTATTTGTCTTTACTTGTAAAAGCTAAAGATCAAAAGTTGCACATGGCTATTTCACTGGTGTGATTTTTCTTTTAAGGCCTCTGAACAACTGTATATGCACCAGCATTCTCTTAGAGTGAAAACAGTCCCATTAAATTTGACAGTTAGCTGTGTAATGAAGTCATGACATGAAGAAATTGCAATGCATCTGCTGTTCGACATGATGTAGGTCTATTATGTTTGTCGAGGCAGCTGCAGGCTTTCGTGGATTTTTGAAAACAGTTGAAGCCTGAGAGTACCAGCATGTAAAGCCGCAGCAGAACACACAACTTCTGCCCTCTTGACTAGTGGAACTAGAAATCTGAATGTTGATGTTCAGGTAAACAACCTCAACGCTTGTTACAAATGTCATTTATCTCCATCTGGAGATAACACATGGCTACCAAGATGGATTACAGACTATGAAAAGCTGGGACTGAAACATTGAATGAATACATCGAACATAAGTTATCAGACATGGAGAATGAGTTTGACACTGAAAATAATTTCAACTACCTCAACAACAGTTGCTGTTACTACACAGATGATAAGTTCAGCATAAAGGTCAAGTCACATCATAAAATGTCAGTTATTCACTTTTGAAGCAGGTTTTTAAGGCAATGTAAAAACCCTTTCAGTGCTACCGCTGAAACCTCGCTCAACTCTGAAAAGATTGTGAATTTGGAGTTGAATGGATACAGATCGACTTAAATGAATAGGATGAGCAAAAAAAAGAAGAGATGTAGCTGTATGTGGATTAGCGAGCTATATAATCCCTCCAGCGTGTTCTGGGTCTGCCCCGGGCCTCCTACCAGTTGGATGTGCCCAGTAAACCTCAAAAATACAAAAATTACATAGTGGTCAACAAAAAACAAAGTGCAGTGTTCAAAATGTGTGAGTCATAAATTACAGAGTCAGAGCAACAACTTCCAGTTTTGTTAAAAATTTGAAGTTGCACAAAGAACAGTAATTTGAGGCTAATAAGAGAGCTAATGTGGGTGCTATGAGCTAATAGTGGCGATGATTAAAAGTGTTTATATGCTGTGAAGATGCAATGTCAGCACGTCTTTTTATTATTCAGTTGCCCTTGTTTTAAAAAGTCATACAAATTTTGAAGAGCATCAACGATTTTTAAATGTGTTATTGCTTTGTTATTAAAATAACATTACATTTGGTTAAGAACACATTATGACTTGTTTAGGACTCGAAACTCAAAGTTAAGAACATGTCAGGCCTAACTTGGGACTTGCATGTCTTGATCTGGGACTTGACTTGGGAATTGAGAGCAAAGACTTACATGTGGCTTGCTGAACAACGACTTGGTCTCTCCTCTGCTGTGTGGGGTTCAGCTTGACAAAGGTTTGTGAAGGCTAAACACTTATGATATTGGATTATTATAAATTAAAGCCAACCTTAGAATATCTAAATATCTCTATGTACATATTTTCTTGAGCAAACTTTCCTGAGGGGATCATAGCTGAACAGTATATTTCACTTGTGAGAATCTATCTGGTCAACCAGTCAAACACAATAGATCACTGCCTCCCTCTGCTGGCAAGAGCTGCAAATTACATGTCAGCCATAAGGAAGGGATGTGCTTAATTTATCTTCATCTTTTCCAACCAGGCATACAATTTTGACTCTTACTTTGGTCTCCATGAATATCTGGAACAGTTTCACTGTTACCATCATGCAGAGTTGGACAGAAATCAATGTTTGTATTCTGATCAGTAGAAAGACTCAAAATAATGAATGTCACATTATCATCTTTACATGTGATCTTTCAGTTTGTGACTTTCTACGTTTTTCCCAGCTTCTAAAAGAAAAGTTATAAATATACAGTATACACAGAACTGTTACACTGTTGTTGTCATGGCCCCTGTTGCCATTGGTTCAGCAATGTTTTCACTAGTTCAGTTCAATGACTACATTTACTGCACAAAATATTCTGTTTTTGCCCTTATTCTGAAAAAGGTGATATAAGTGAGCATGTAAACATAGCCAGTGATGTACAGGTGGGTCAACAGTGCTAACTGGAAACACCCTGTGTGTGAGAGTGTCAATATCACCCAGTCTTTTCTTTTTCTTTTTTTTTTTTTTTAATTACAAAGGAAGAAAATCCATACAATTACACAACAACATTCACTAGTTTAACTCAAGATTTGCGCATATCTGAGGTATGTGTATTTTATGTGGGTGTTTTCTTCTCATTGCTCTTTTTACTTCTACTCCATGTCAGACAAGAATATTGTACTTTTTATTCCATTACAATGATTTGACAATTTTAGTTAGTAGTTACTCAACAAATTAAGATTTTTGCACAAAAAACATTTGAAAATGTGCAATTTGAAACAATTACTCCAATAATCAGTTGACAGAAAATTAATTGGCAGCTATTTTGATAATCATTTTGTCATTTTTCATGCAATAATGCCAAACATTTAATACTTTCAGCTTCTCACACTTCAAAAGCAAAATGGATTGCTACTTTTTCCTTGCTTTATTTTAATAATTTTAATCTGTTTTTAATAGTTTTGACAAAGTGTTGTGAAGGTGTTACTTTGGGCTCTGGGTAATTGTGACAGCCTTTCTTACTACAGTTTGAATTTTTACAAGCCAAACAATGAATTGATTGATCAAGAACATAATTACTTAACTGATCCATAATGAAAATAATGATTGGTGGCAGCCCTATACAAAACAGCTAAAACATAAAAAAAAGAGAGGAAAACTTATTGTCAAACAAAAAGGCATAAATTATCTAGGTCCAGGCACTCAAGATGGTTTGAAAATTATAAAAGGCCCTTATGTCCACTATCATCTCTTTCGACATCCAACCACAAGGAGCCAACTGAAACATCAAAAATGATACACATCTCAAATCTCCCCCTCTCAGAAGATTGTATTTGCATACTGTCTAAGGCCAGTCATTCTCCCCTACTTATTCAGGCAGAGATTTTGGACAGTTGGACCAAGTTGGACCTCTTTCGGTTCTACAGGAGCTTGCACTTAAATGTCTGGTATCATCAAAACACTTAGAACACAGTCACTCATTCAGCCTCCACAACTGATGAGCCACACACATCTTACTTTCCTTTTCGGCCTAAGGCCACCTTTCTACTCTGTACCTCAAATTCTTCACTTACCACTTTTAACAAAAAGTGTTATATGAGGTAGAAATGGTGTTTAATTAACACAAAATATTAGAAATCTAACAAAAAAAAAGAATCTGAAGCATTCAAAGGACCATCTACCAGAGATGACATCTTCATAAAAAAAAAAAACTTTAATAAGAGGGGAGCAGTTTGTGTATGGGGCAAAGATAAATATATAATGGAGGCTAGGTGCCACCTAGAGAACACTCAGTACCACTCCATGCCCCCATCAAACCCTTTAGAACCCATGAAAATAGGGCTTGAGGAACTATTCAATCTGGCAAAAAAAAACAACAACTGGATTTCCAAGCAAGAATATGACTGTTTACTCTGCAAACATCCACACTGTCCTTCTTTTTAAATGTTCCCTAAAATCCACAAAAATGTGGAACCCCCCCCCCCAGGCAGACCAAGT
>JAPZEB010000024.1:1085497-1095770 GCA_029783705.1 Chaetodon striatus
AAATAACCTCACCACACATCCCTAAAAAAACACAATATCCACTCACACACATAATATCAGTTCTATGTCCTGTGCTATGTCCTGTCATGCCAGCCATATCTTTTTTTTTTTTTATTCTATTTTATTAGTATAATAATATTTTTAGGGCCCAATGCCTCATTAAATTGGTTTGTTTTACTATTGTCCTCAGACAGTGTCTTTTGTATTGTCATATAATATCTCATCATTTCTTTCCTAGCCTGTAAAGAAGGGGCCTCTGTATTTTTTTCCAGTGTTTTAAAATTAGCTTTTTTATAAAAAAAAAAAAAAAGGGAAGAAAACATAATCTGCCATCCTGTAGGATATCTTATTTTTTTCAGCATCCTGGAAAATACACAGTCCAACTGAGCATTGGGTTTTTATTTTGCCAGTACTAGATATCCATTCTCAGATTTCATTCCACACTTTGTTCACTTTTGTACAAAGCCAGAAGGAATGCAAAAGAGTCATGAGAGCTACACTTCACACAGCTATCAGAGGCGTATGGATAAATTGTATTAATTTATCTCTAGTGTAATGTATTCAAGTCAGCAGTTTATATTGTGTTGTATTGTACTGTATTGTATTTTCACTTGTTGTAATACTATTAGTAAGATTTAAGCATTTCTTCAATTTTGTGTTGGCTTCTTTGAAGTTGAGATCTTCTTTCCATTTATCATACAACTTTTGCAGTACTGTTTAGATTGTTCCTTCAGCAGCATGTTGTATTTTCTGCCAATTCAACATTCTTTTTTCCTTCTTTAAACAGGAGGTCCACAAAGGATCCTGGCACCAAATCAGTGTAAGTCAAAAATTTCAGTGATCTAATTCTTTAGTTGTATATGTCTAAAAAGAGTCAACGTGAATTTATTCTGAAGTTCTCTACATGATTGGACCTTAGTGTGCAGAATTATATCTGATAAATATTTAATTATCCTTATACTCAAGTGTCCACATTTTGGATTTGAACTGACAAATTATTCCAAAGCTTTGTGGTCCCTGGGATGCTTTCACTTAAGCAAAAGATCTGATTTCCTCCATCCCTGCCGTTCCCACTCTAATCCACATCCTGAATAGGCATACCAATAGTGAAATTATTTAATGGTGATGTTTACAACAAAAGCAGAAGGCTTACTGCTGGTGGTGGCTGCAGTAGGTGTAGTAATAGTAATATCAGGCCTACTGATGGTGAAACTTAATACTAGTCCCGTTATTAGTAGCCTAGTAATACTATGAAGTTACCAAGAGGTAAGGTTGCAGTAGGCTCGTAAAAACAGTATAGTTGTGACAGGACTTTAGGACCAGAAACACACCGTAGCGAAACTGCACGCAACAGTGCTATTTATGTAACCGTAGATCCAGCAGTACCTTAAAGTCGTCATTATTACTGGTTTAATGGTAACAGCTAATAGCGAACTTTGACAAACATGAATAAGTAACGCTCGTTAGCAGTAGAGCTATCAATACAAGCAGCGATGTGTATTTTCCGGCAGCAGCGGTATGGAGGCAGCAGCAGAAGAAGAACATGACAAGGACTGCGATATCTCTTATAATTGTAATAACGTAGCCGCGGGATACAGTGCACACGATCTACTCGCTCCTTGTTGCAACTGTCCTATCCTCGTAATTAGCTACATCCGTTCCAATGCGCATGCGCGTCCGGCGGTTCGCGGTTGCGCCAACTGGTAGAGGATGATGCTAGCAGCCAGTGTAGATGCACAGCCTTTTTCACAACAATAACATCAACCAAATTTGCATCTCCACTTACCGGATTTGAGGATTATTCATTCCGAACGCTATCGGAAACCGTGCATTGGACCGCGCCACGCCGAATTCCTTTCTGTATCTTTTGGCTTCATCTTCTGTTGACAATGGGAGCGGAGGGGTTTGCAGATTTACAGGGCTCCTTTTTGCAGGAGCAGAAACAAGAATCATGGCTGGCCAGCTAGGCCGCAGATGGATTTTGTCGCTAACAGCAACAGCCTATTGATATAAATTATCGCATGTAGGCTCGGCGCAGCTCATAAAAAGTGGTGCTAAGAAGCCAGTGTGTCAGTTACACGATTATCGTTGATTTTTCTTGTCTTTTTTGGGCCCACAACACAAGCTAGCGAATCCGCTAGCTTCACAACCTTGACTATCGTCTTGCTTTCGTAGTTAGCTCCTTTAGCCAGCTAGCGTTAGCTAGAAACGCTTGGCCAGCCATCCGGTGGTCAAAAACATTTGTAAAAACAATTTTACTGTGGGATTTACTCTCAACGTTGTGTGCTCGCAAGGCATTTTTATCGCAGATTCCTTTTGCAACGTCTGCACCTGGATGAATGTGGGACAAAATGGAGACCCCGACGATTGTGTACGATTTGGATACCTCTGGGGGCTTAATGGAGGTAAGGTTGCTCTGCTTAAAGGCCTTAATCTAGTGAAATATCCTCTTATTGCTAATACATTCATGTGTATTCCATCATATTAATTGTCCATATCATCAGACCACCACCGTCTGCTGTCAGACATTTCTCGGTAAGCTAACTCGATAGTTTGGGTTGATAATGGAGGCCACAGCTAGCTCAACGGTAACGTTGCCGCTCTCCCCAAGCTTAGCGTGGAATGGATCAGCGGGCACAACACTGCATATTGTCCAACTCGTTAAACAAACAGTTAGCCGGGGAGCCGTGATTTTATCCTAAAGAGCTGAACAACTTTTAACGTTACAGCAAATCCAAACACTGCTGGCGCCCCCAAAGTCTGAGGAGGTAGAGAAGAGGAGTCGGAAGTTGGTGAGAGACGTCCGGAGGAGCGGCAGGGCCACCAACCACGACACCTGCGATAGTTGCCGGGAGGGGGGAGACCTGCTGTGCTGTGACCATTGTCCTGCAGCCTTCCACCTCCAATGCTGGTAAGTCTCACTTATTTGAACCAAAGAGGCAGAACGCTCAGAGACACACCATGCATGCGTGGATGCATGATAAGTGTGAATTAGACAAAGCAGTGCAACTTTGAGTCTGCGTTAGCAGCATGCACAAGTTAGATCTTGAAAGCTGACTTTAGTGGAGGTTGTTGCTCTGATGAAGTTACGTTTTGCTTTTCTTAGTGCTGCAAAGTTATGGCCATGTGGCATTGCACTGGAAGTGGGCCTATGTGAATTAAAATTTACCTTTTTAAGAGTTTTTACCAGTTGCTATTTCTCAGCACTTATCCGCTGTTTTTTTTTTTCAATGACATTTCCACCCATCGGTACCCCCCCCCCCATATTCAGACTGTACTCTCCCATACAGCTGAACCGAGGAGGGCGGTAGTGAGCCTTGTGTAGCCCTTTGTAAAGTTTAAATTTACTTCGTTGCTCGGGGAATTACTCGTGCCGAATTTACATGCATAAATTAAAACCCATGTTGAGGTCATATTTTTACTACGCCTAAAGTCGAGCGGACACTAAATGAATAAATTTGATGTTTATTTGATGGGGTTTGGTGGGCAAATACAATAACTGCTAATTCGATCGATGTCGCTGCCAACCGTTATATTTCCTCACTCCTTAGGGGACGTGTGTCATTAGATATGTGGCGTGTTGTTAGATAGGGTGTATTGTATAGTTGAAAAATTATTTTCGGTCGTTATTAGCAATGAAGAGACGCACTAATAAAACGCGCAGGGGCTAAAAGGATGAAGTGTAACCGTGCCTGTTAAAGTGCAGTCGGTCCTCCCCTCCTGTCGCGGCTGCAGCCAGCGGAGCTGCTGCTGCTAAAAATGGAGTCGAGACGGCCTCTGTTTACAATATGGCGACCTCCCTGCTCTTTTTTTCTATTCCACCGCCATTTTACCAACCTTTAAAATGCTGGTTTGAGGGAAAATGTTAAAAAAATAACACGAACAAAATGTTTCTATGTTTTCCGAGCGGGTGTAGCGCCGTGGTAGTGTTTGTTGCCGACATGTTACAGAGTCTTGTTGTATCATTTCGCCAGTGCCGCTTTGCGTGGCTCTCCGTTAAACATCCGCTAGCATGATTATTTTAACTTTGGCATTTGGAAGAGTTGAGTTCACACAGTCATTTGGAAACGACCAGACAGAACCGTTTTAGCCATATATGGTCAGACCTGTGAATGGCGTCGTCCTCAAAATGTAGGTATCTCATATCACAGCATACAGAGGAAAAACATTCAGCAATATGTATGATCTTAGATGTAGCATTACACAGGCCGGCCTTTGATAAACTGCTTATGGTTGGGAGATTTACAATTTTAGATTATAGGCAACTTCTATAGTAGTCCCTCCTGTTATCATGAAATTGCTTTTCTTGACTTAGTATAGTTAATCAACCTTTTAAGCAAATGGGCGCTTTTAGCATGATAGCAGTTTTTTAAAGTCCTTAGGTCTGAGCATTTTTTTAGTTGGAGTTATGGTGAAATTTGTTCTGATTATTTAAGTTGAAAATGTATAATAATTATTGTTATGCATAGTTAATGAGAATATTTAGAAACTACACACTGATATAATTATTCATTCTTCAGCTGTTACACATGGTAACAGTTTGGAAATTGAGATAACTTTGAGCATTTGTAATACTGTAGTCAGTCTAGTAGATGTTACCCTGGAGTAAGGATGCACAATTATATTGGCATGTCCTCTATATCAGCCGATATTAGCTTTAAAATAAAGAATCAGCCAACATGCTTTTTCTTATTTTGCGCAATGAATGAATATTACATACAATGAAAAGCACTCTATTTCATGTCTCCATCTGCTGGTGGGCCATCATGATGCATCATATGATGTTTATTCCACCACAGACTTGATGATCATTAAACCTAAGTGGGGAAAAAATAGATATATTGGAATTGGTTATTCGCCAAATGTGTTGTTATATATTGGCATATCGGATATCAGCAAAATCCCAACCCTGGATGCTGAATAACCAGGTGGGGATTTTGGTTGTAATCAATAAGATAAATACACAGAATTTTTGCACAATTACAAAATAGAAATTGTATTCAAAATAATGGTAAATAATCAAAATATTCATTCTCACATGAAATTGGACAACCTAATATGATCATGTTTATTAATTTGCCTACGTTGATTACTAACCCAGACACTGATTGTGTTTTATCTTCTTACCACAGCAACCCACCTCTGAGTGAAGAAATGCTTCCCCCGGGGGAATGGATGTGTCACCGCTGCAATGTTCGCAAAAAGGTGAGTAGCAGATCCTCCACCAGCATTACTGTTGTGCCTTTGTCAAAATGTAGAGTAAAGTGTAAGCTATGTGGACAGAGAAATCTGTATGTTGGTCTTTGTTTGCTGCTGCAGAAGCGAGAGCAGAAGTCAGAACAGACCAACGGCCTACCAGAGAGGTCCTCGTCGAAGCGCTCTGTGTCCCCAGCTGTGGAGCTGGAGCTCAACGCTGGCCCTCTGCGACTCGATGGCCTGCCTCCGGGGGCTGGAGCGGCGGGGCCCGGTCTAAGGGTGGCCCAGGTACGCCTCTTGGACCGCAGGACCAGCAGCCGGCCAAGCAGCCGGCCTGGTACACCCACTTCCAACACTTCGTCCACCCCGACCCCCTCAGAGGAGCAGAATGACGGGGAGGAGGAAGCAGCAGAACCCGAGGATGAAGTTCAGGGCTCAGAGCTTGAGGGTGCTATGCTATCTGCTCCAACTCCTCGTCTTCTTAAGAGACCCTTTCAGCTGCTAATAGCAGCCGCTATGGAGAGAAACCCTACGCAGTTCCAGCTGCCCAGTGAGCTCACATGCACCACTGCACTACCAGGTCAGTCACTCATAATGAGTGGAAAAACTCCCACTTTGAAATTTAACTGTATTTCTTTTAAAAAGTATTCAAATATTATGACTAAGAAAAAAACAAAACAAAAATATTGCAGGGTAACGGGGAAAAAGCTTTTCATGATGTAGGTCTGCTACTATCCATGCTGTTTTTTTTTTTGGTGTATTTTAATATTCTCCTATGCATAACAAATTAAACGTAGATGACATCTGGAGCATTAAAAAGTAGTTAATAATAAGTATATAGTTTTACAGTTTGATATTTAAAAAAAACTGTTCCAGTATCTTAAACATTTTAGTAAATATTAATTTGTTGATGGCCTATTTAACAGGTGATTTTTTTTTTGCATCTTCTCTGGCCTGGTAACCCATTTCAGCTCCAAAATTACTCTTGTCATGTGAGTCTTAGTTTAGCATACTTTTGTTTTTTAATTTCATTGGATTGAATTTCAAGCTCGGAGTTTAGATACCCTTTAAAAGTTTAATATTCTCGAAATCAAACTAGAAGTAGATGAAGTAGGTTGTGGAAAGAATTCATAAAAACAAAATACTGCACAAAATGTGTCTTGGAATGTGTGAAACCGTTCATATTTTTGATACACTACAGCATAAAGATATCTGGGTTAGATTGTTTCTCAAATGTTTGGACCTCTCTTGGATTTTTAGGCAGCAGTAAACGAAGGAGAAAAGAGGAGCTACTAGGGAAGCCATTCAGGAGGCCGCAGCATGAACTGGATCCCAATGGTCTTGTCCCTCTACCAGTCAAAGTCTGCTTTTCATGCAACAGGTTAGTACCAGATTACAGAATGCACCACAATGTACACACAAATCTGAAATGTTAGAATGCTGTACTGATTTCCATGTATTTCCTCTCACAGGAGTTGCAGGTTGGCTCCACTGATCCAGTGTGATTATTGTCCCCTTCTGTTCCACATGGACTGTCTGGACCCTCCACTCACTGCTTTACCCGCTGGCAAATGGATGTGTCCAAACCATGTTGAGCACTTGGTGGTAAGAGGCTCAGAGTTTAACCAGCTTATTCTCTTGCCATGTTTTTTTGTTTTGTTTTGTTTGCGCAACAGAATTAATGATTAGTTTCCCATTTGAAATGTTTGTCTGATGTCCAGCTGAATCAGAGTAGCCTGAGCCTGTCTAGCCGCTGTCAGCTCTTCGACCATTTCCAGGACAGGATGTCCCAGCATGCCGTCAAGTTGGACTTCCTGCGTAGAGTCCATCGGCAGAACGCACCAAACCGGCGCACAACCCACCAGCACAACAAGAAGACCATCAAGGTAGACAGGCCTCCTCAGTGCCAGGTTGTGGACAGCCAGATAGTAGCAGATAGTTTCTGTCCTCAGTGGTTCTCCAGCGGCAGGGGTTAGGTTTGTAAGGGATATCCCAAATAGTTTTTGTGAAATAAAATTTCAGCAACAAAGAACTTAAACCCTTCAAAAACGTTGGCTGTGGCTGTCCACAGGATGTTCTTTTTTGCATGTTCCTGTTTAAATAGATGTAAATAGATGCTGCTTTCTGCAGCAGAAAGCTAAGGCTTCTGTGTTTGTCACAACATGACCTTATTTTACCTCACCTTACATGTGGTGCAAACCTAGTATTTTTGCCAGAATTACACGGGAATTTTCCTGGGAATTTCCCTGTTATGGTCGCAGGAGATCGTTGTTTGCATAATTCTGTATATATCAATCTAAAATAAAAAATATTAGCTAGAACATTATGCGCTTAGCAGCAAAAAAACAAAGGCCTGTCTTTCGTATTAGCACATTGTATTCTTGTTATGACTGCATTGTGCGACTTTAGTGTGGTGCAAAACCTCATGAAAGTGTGCAGTGGCACCCGAGGAATGAATGATTAATCCATCACAATCTCTTTTTATTCTGCTCATAAAAATGAGCATATCTCAACAACTAAATAATGTAATGTAATAATGCTTTAAAAAAAGTAGGATTTTTGTATTTTTTTTATGACACAATGTTAATGTTAACATCACAATAAGCCAAAGGACCAATGTAGGCATTGGCAGACCATTTCTACTGCTGACTTCAAAGGGTTAATTGTTAATCTACCCTCGGTGTGGACCCAACACAAACAATACGGAAGATATACTGGTCAGTCATAGACATTACAATATGTCAGGGAAATTTAAGGTAAAGGGATTAAGCTATTTCTAACAATCACTGTTTGGATTTAGGTGCCAGATGCCATCAAGTCCCAGTACCTGAATCCTCCCCCCATGCTGCTTCCTGCAGGGGTGCGCCAGCTGGAGCTGGTTTGTAGCGGCGTTCCCGGCCATCAGCCCTCAAAGCACCTCACAACAGAGGCTGAGCAGCAGGAGGTAGGCAGACAGCAACATGACACAGTCAAATACGTCATTTTGAACCAGTCTAATAGGTAGGGATGCACTGATTGTGAAATTCTGGACTCATACTAATGTTTAAATAACAGTTTGGCTGATCGTTAAAACCAATGTTTTTGTTGTTGTTTATTTTGTTTTTGTCGTTTTTTATTCCACTACAAAAGGAAACAAAGAAATCATGGTAATAAAGAAAAAACTGAAATGTTTTAAAGTAATTCAGCTCTTCAACACGCTGTCTTTGAATGAGAACAGATTTTAGTCATACAAATTGTGAAACAGCCTTTAATATAACCTTTGTTTACTTTCACAAAATATAACTGCTTCAGAAGTCTTATACCATATATCATATATCATACTTACCTCTGTAATATTTATTTTGCTGTGAAAACATCAACAAACTTCCCCTTAAACAACCATATTTATTCAAGTTTCCTGCCAAAAACACATCATCCTAACACAGCATATTGTTACAACTCACCTTTGCCCATAACTAGTTTTTACTGATTACAGCTATAATGCACTATAATGTAACTTTCCGAGAGATACTTTGTCTGCGGTATATATGTCTTGTATATGAAATGTCTGTGTTGCTGCATTTTTTAAAACAGATCTGTCGGGCGCTGTGTCAATGTCACAAAAAAAGATTACAGCCAACTACCAAGAAAAAATGCAACATGCTATGATCCACCTCACACACAAAATAGCAGCACAGCGCTGAATTGCACGTGTGCTGTGGTAATTTCATTCATCTCACAGACTGATTTAGCATAGCACGCGCAACATATAGACTAATGTCGCATTGTAGACTTATTAACAGACAGATTAAACAGAGTAGCAGCACTGTGTCTCTCTAGCCCTTTTTAAATAGGAATTGTGCAAATTTGTAGGAAAGCCCAATCAGTCTTTGTTCAGCATTGGCAGTATAAAAACAAAATCGGGGAGTGCAGCAAAATGCCGCCTGCCTACTGTTGTTCATACAGCATGTGCCTTTTTCGGGGCATTGGGGGACGTGAGCAAGTAACAAAATGTGTAGCTCAGCGTGTGACGTAAACAGTGACGTCTTGCGCCTTGCTCCGAGGGAAGCCGCGACTGGTCAGTCCTTCGGCAATTCTCTCATAAGTTGGCCCGTCCTTCACCGTTCCCGTCATTTGTCGTGTAATGGTGTAATGGCCTCTGTCTCCCCAGTTGCCCATCTTTACAGTTTCTTTCAGGTTGGTGTGGATGTTGTTTGCGTTTCCCTTTTGCTACTAGCTGCTCATTCCTGCTATCAGCTGTTTCCTGTTAGTCCGCTGCCAGTGGGTCACACGTGCGGCGTCATTAACAGCCCCTCCTGTGCCAGAAGGGCACCTCGTTTTTTTTACACCAAAAAGGTTCCTACAATATGTTTGACCCTACGCGGCGGAAAATTGGGCACCTCGGATGAACACACCAATCCGGCTCTGTGTGTCCAAACGGTCGCAGCTTGCCTGCCAAACGGCCCAACATTCGCCGAAAATCTGGCAGTGTAAAAGGGGCTAGTGTTTATATGTCTCTGTCTGTGGACAGATTTTGTCACTTCAAAAGAGACACAATGGTGCAGGATGCTGTCATGAAAATGTTCAGATGTGTAGTTGAGATCAAAATGAAGGCCCAGTATGAAGACTGGTGTAGTTCAAGAAAGGGGGCCAGAAGTAGAGGGGCAGGACTTTCTTTACGTCTCTGGCTCACATTTGTTTTAATTGGCAGATCACTGTATTCCAGCTAGTGGGATCAATCGCAAGATGGTCTCTAAGTTACTCTTTATTTTCCTTGTATAATGTGAATTCAGTTTTTCATATCAGTGAAATGATGACCCCAAAAAAACTCTTAAAGTTCTAGTGTGTCAGATTTAGCAGGGAGATTGCAGAACTGAAACTTCTCATGTGTGCCAAGTGTGTAGGAGAACTAGCGTGGCTGTCGCAAAAACGTAAATGGTCCTACCTAGAGCCAGTGTTTGATTTGTCCCTTCTGGGCTACTGTAGTAACAACATGTCACTTTGTGGACGATGATGCGCTTCAGATATAAATGGTTCATTCTAAGGTCACAAAAACACATCAGCTCTTATATTCAGGTGATTATAAAATAACGAAATA
>JAPZEB010000024.1:1111576-1128031 GCA_029783705.1 Chaetodon striatus
GAATTATTATTATAATTGTAAAGCCCGATAAATCTCAGCAGACCTGCAAAGTGCGCGCAGGACGAGATCACAGCTGTTAGATTGTCTTTAACAGATCAGCCAGCATGACAGCTGGAACAGCTGTAGTGTTTTCGTCTGCATGCTTACTGGGATCCAGAAAACTAAGGGTTAAACAATTATAATTCATACAATGCAACATGAACAAGACGTTATATCTGACCGCTTGAGACCCCAGTGACGTGTAAATGTGAAAAAAGTGTTTCCATTACACTTTTGCGATACACTTTTATATCGACACGTCTGAAAATCACCTCATGAGAGCGTAAAAATGTTTTCGCGATATTTGAGAGGATTTTCGAAATATAGGTGTTTCCATTACCAGCTTTATATTGCGATATGCAGGTTTTGTGCATTTCTAGGGGTAATGGAATTGCAACTATAGGCTTTCTGAGGTCAATCCAGGTGGTGCACATATTGATCTGCCTGGTCTCGCAGTCTTTGATGACTGCTCTATCGACCAATAGCTGGCGCTCTACTCCCTTGGTATTACTACCAATTCCTTTCTAGGCATTTCTCATGTATTGGGCCATGTGCCTATTCATCTTAGCCACTATGATGCCTGACTGGAGCTTCCAAGTTGTACAGAGGTAGGTTATTGGCTGGTAGTTGGATGGAACCGCATTCTTCCGGGTCCATCCCTGTGTCATCTACTCTGGATCGGTCCCGTCCATCAGCAGCTGGTTAATTTGTGCTGCCAGGCGTTCATGGAGTGCAGTTAGTTTTTTCTGTCCAGTTGTCCGTTGTAATAGTAACTGGCTCTTGTTCTGGGAGATCACTGTGGTCTGTTTTTAGATCCACTAGCCACTTAGCATTGGTGTTATGTGATGCCTCCTTCTCCCATATACTCTTCCAGTATTGTTCAGTTTCAGCCCTGGGTGGATCTATTCTCATGTTGTTACCCTGCCACTGAGAGTACACTTTGGATGGTTCAGTGGAGAACATCCTATTTATTCTTCTGACTTCTGCTTCTCTTGTGTATCTCTTTAGGCGGGTAGCCAGAGTTGTGAGCCTTTGCTTGCCAGTCTTCAGTGCCTCAGGTATAGACAGTTTGTTGTACTTCCTAGGGATCCCTTTTTTCCCCACACCTTTCTATAGCTCTGAGAGTGCCGTTTCATCATTTGGTTAGGTGGTGCGTGTTAACTGGCATCCACATGAATACCATCACCCAAGATTTCCTGCCAGAACATTGCATTGTGAGAAGATGATCAATGTTATTCACCTCAGCTGTCAGTGATTTAATGTCTTGGCTGATTGGTGTGACACACACACACACACACACACACACACACACACACACCAATCAGCCATGGTGTATTGGTTTGAAGAGGAAGTATAAAGAGGTATAATATAATATAAGTATAATATTGTTATAAGGAGGAAGGAGGATTACCTCCATATTCATCAGGAAAACCTACAATCATCAGCCAGAAGGTTCTGACTTGGACGCAGCTGTGTGTTCCAACAGTACAGTGACCCTAAACACACATTAAAAGTGGTAACAGAGTGGCTAAATAATTAAGGTTTTGGAATGGCTTTCCATAAGTCCTTACGTGAGACCCCAATAAGAACTTGTGGACAGTGCTGAAAAACACATCCGTGTCTAAGAGCCAACAGGTTTAGTAAAACTGCACTGATTCTGTCAAGACAAAGTGCCTAAATGTGGTGAAAATGCCCAAGGAACATTTGACCAAATATTAAGCCTTCTTGTATGTATATTTTTGACCAGCAGATTTGGTACATGGCGGCTAAAGACCTGGCAACTCACCCTACATTATTTTATGCTTTTGTAGGAGCGATCAACTCTGAACTGTCAAGGAACACTAGCTCAATGCTGCGATTGGTCCTGAAACCCCTGACTGTGTTTTTCTTCAAAAACACCGTCCAGGGATCCCAGACCACCCTGCACTGTGCTGTCCAGGAGGGGATTGAACATCTCAGCGGGCGCTACTTCTCCAACTGCACTGTGAGAGAAGTCTATCCTAAAGCCAAGGATGACGCTACAGCAAAGAAGCTGTGGGAGCTCAGTGAGAGACTGTGTGGTCTGGCATAAAAAGCTTTCCATCAGATTTCTCATATTGGGCTGTCACAATTTCTGTTTGATATTCTTTATGGGAAAATATTCTTCAAAGTACCTGATACATTATAGGAAAAGTTAACCTGGCAGGCAAGATAAGGTAATGTAAGGTAAAGGTCTGGCAAAGCATTCACTACTAAGGGCTTGACAAAGAATAAAGCCAGTCTGACTAGACAGGCTAGTTTCCATGGCTCAATAACTTTTACAGCACTCCTTGTGTATTCATGTTGGTGATTATTTTGCATGTTGTATGCAGAAGATATGTACTCACAGATAAAGTAATAACTGATTATGTGTAACAGCTTGTTAAAATGTAATATATCCACAGATATTTGACTACATACATTACAATTAGTGATTCCAAATACAAATAAACAAGTTACTTGTGAGATTTTTTGCCGACCCTATAAAAGCATTTATTCTTTTAAGTGATGGGTTCCTACATGAACACACTATTACCTTATACTGTCACCATATTCGACATGAGAAGTCTCTGGTTTCATTGGTTTAAAGTCAGCTAAGGTGTGTTAAAAAAGATGATGACAGGCACATATTACACTAATCTGAGTTTAACAATGTAAGAATATGATGACAGACATTCCGGTGAATCAACTCAAACTACACCCACCTCCATGAAGCAGGTTTTTGAGTTTTAATCAACAGTTACTTATTACTGATGGACACTGGTTGTTGATTATTTAGACAATACAATTACTGTTACACAAATATACTTAGCAAGTTTTCAGGTGCTTTAATAGATCATGAGATTATCAAGTAGAGGAACTTCTGTTCTTCCTGAACAAAACCTGAAGCTTGGGTCTTTACTCTTGTCCTAAGCATGTCCAAATCTCTCTGGGTTTGGTCTTTGTTCAATCCATTCACACTGACATGTACAAGTTGGCCCAAACCAAATGAATAAGAAACTCGTGACATACTTGAAGGAGAAGTCCGGTATTTTGCACTTTGAGCCCCATTCCTGGGTTGTTTATGATAAAATAGAGTGGTTGGACTTATCCTTTAAAGCAAGCCCGGATGGTTATGAATTAATAAATGAGTACATAAAGAAAATAATCTTACAAGTATCACTGTAATCATAAGAGATCATTTATACTTTTTTGCTTCAATGAATTCAGCATGGTTCCATAGATGAAGTGTAAAGTGTCTTCACTCAGGTGACGACACACATTTAACTGTCTGCAGTGCAAAGCAAGACCTGTAGAGCCAGATACTCTTCGCATCTGCTCTAGACTTCTGTTCTCTAGTGTGTTTACTGTATGGGTCCATGCCCATGAGTATGTTATAAATAAGAATAATTTAAATCACAGTATCAACAGTGACACAAATCTGTCTGACTTTTTGAATTCTCCTCAAAGGATAGTTTTGAAGGACATCACACACTGGAACTCATAAAATTGAGGTCAATGACATTGTTCAAGGTGGTTTTGCAGTGAAATCCTAGTTATTCTCAACTTGAGACTTTCCCAGGTGTTTGAGTCATGCTGATGAATTTATAAAACCACAGACAGCATGATCTATATCAGCAGTGATGGATGGTAGTATAACAGCAGCATAGGAGTATTGGTTGTTTGTAGGGGAACTTGGATGCAAAAGAGAACACACACAGTCAATTGACAGTGGGAGCTGGCAGGAGTAATTTAGGGTTACTATAGCGAAAATGATTTGGGGCGCAACACTGGGGCAGTAATAGGTCATTGGCCTGTGACATGATTTCCTGGCAGCACATG
The DNA here is from genome assembly GCA_029783705.1 of Chaetodon striatus. Lineage (NCBI taxonomy): Eukaryota > Metazoa > Chordata > Actinopteri > Chaetodontiformes > Chaetodontidae > Chaetodon > Chaetodon striatus. Next base: position 1,115,456 of record JAPZEB010000024.1, read on the forward strand.
ACACTGATGTAACATTAACAACATATCTCCCTGGAGCTAAACTCACTGCAGTATAAAAATGTTGAAACAGAAAGGGAACTGTACTGACATTATATAGCTGTAACTACTTTTATTTTTCCTTCTGAAAAGAGTCTTTTCAAACAGAGCTTATGCAATGAAAGAACTGCTGCAGGTCATGGTTGGTGGTTTGTTATGCTTATTTGCAAACATGGACGCTGGCAATAGGCCTACTGTTGACAGTGCTCACTAACTGGCAAACCTAAATCAAACTTACCCATGATCACTGTTATCAGCTGTTATCAGCCGTTACCTGTACACTCTAATGCCATGCCTCCACCAAGGTGAGTCCAGCTGACAACACTGTTTACACGTGAAAATAACTTCAATTCACTGAATAGTTTTTTTTTAAAAGTCATGCAGTCACACTGAAACACTAAAAAAAGCTAAACGGAAAGCTGGCTAAATGATGTCTTCCTCCTCCTCTCTTGGCTGACTGACAATAAAATCACACATCGCAGCCGTCATATGTCATATTACTGCTGGCATGGCTGACACCGTGACTAGACCTCCCTGCAGATTTTTAAACTTACCTTACTTGTGATGAATTCTCAGACTGACCATCATAACATTATACAGGAAAATGTGTACAACTAAATGGTGCTAAAATATCTTGACACTTAGATGGACTAAATTATGTCCAACAACAACAACCTAATCAGATGGAGGTTGTTGTATAGTAGTTGTTTGGAGATTGCTATGCAAGCTTTACTTTTTCAGTTCAGTGTGATGCAGATAAGTACCTGATATACACTGTAAAGCCCAATCCATCCGTGACACAGAATTTAGCGTAAAGTCTTCACAAATGATCAGAATTCATCTCTTTGCCTTATTCTTGAAGAAGCTAAACTCATCACAATATATTTTATACTTCAATTAAATTTTAAAAAATTGTATGCGCAGAGTCACGTGGGACCTCTGACCATGATGGCCGCCTAGACCGAGCCTCCTGTCAAAGCGCTCACTTTCCCTCTTTGATGTTTGAGTAAAACCTTTATAACTACTATATATCAAAAGTCAAACGAAGCTTGAATGTGTTCCATCGCCAAATCCAGCAACAAGAAAGGAATATGGCAACATCAAACTCCAAAATAAGACTGGCAAAACAGACTGCTAACACTGCTAGCATGACCAGCAGCACTATGCTAGCTAACACCGCAGAGACTCCAGAAGTGGGCTCGCCGGTGGCAATGAATGTCCTGACTGAGTTACAGGCCACTTTAGAAAAGGCAATGCATGAAATGGCCCAGGTTAGCAGTATTCTACAGGATCTACAAGCGGATGTCTCAGTGATGAAAACCTCGTAGGCCAAAATGGAGACGGAGGTTGTTAATTTCAGAGACAAGCTCGAGCAAACAGATTTGCGTATTATGGATTTGGAGGCAGAGAATGCAGGGCTTGACGAAGAAGTTAAAAAGGGAGCCTGACCATGTGAGGAGCCTCAGAGAGCAGTCCAAGACGTGGCAAACAGAGACAGGCTTCTAAACCTTCACCTTGTGGGTGTTAAAGAGCACTCTGAAAATGGCAAAACAAGAGAATTTGTCAGAACCATCATTTCTGAAGCACTGGGCGTAGATCTGTCGGAAACTGAGCTGCAGCAGGCTACCACTCTTCATTTCACATGGATTGGAAAAAGGAAAAGTTTTGAAGACCCCCATAAGGCGATGGAGCTCATTTCACATAAGTCGCAAGACTGAATATGCATTTGAAAAATACGGGCATGTTATTTTTTTGAGCAGGTATGTCTGATAGCCCTTTTTGAGATTCATAATTCCCTGTACTGATTAGTGCAAACAAGTGAACACATTACACAATAATGACAAAAGAAAAAATTGTATGTTCATATGACATAGAATTAAATACTCAAACAACAACAAAAAAAGTTGAACTGACATAAAATTCCTGTCAGACAAGGGTCATATGACACATTTATTTTGTGTCTGGTGTACTCAAAACTTTTGTGTTACTGTATTATACCAAACTAAAGTTTTGAGTGCAAGATTAAAAAAAAATAGAATAAATTAAGTTTAGTTGAGTGAGCAAATTTGGGTTTATGGCGTACACTTAACAGCAACACAAATCAGTGTGTCGAACTCACAACTAGTCTAACATTTGCCTGTTTAACAACCTGATTAAAAACATATTCATTACACACTGCATGCAACACTGCATGGTGAAACCTTGCTGGCATGTGATCGCTTAAGATTCAGTACATTATTTATCAAAGTCATCAGAATGTTTTTCTGTAGGAGTCCTATTCAGGCAGGTCAGATCACCCTGCACAGCGATCTCTCTAAATGAACCTCTCAGCCAATGGTATTTCTTTAGCTGTGGGAAAAATCTCTGTTAGTGAGTGATTGTGTTGCAGCTGATTGCTGACATTAGTGTCATGTCATCAAGTTATAAACAGAATTTGGACTCAATATTTTCTTGTGCTTGTTTTGTAAAAAGCTTTTCTCAAGGCTAACAAGTATCACTTAGGTTAGAGGAAAGGTTTGGTCCTAAATCAAAGTTTCTGCTCAGTGTAGAACATTTTCTATTAAGCCTGGAACTCAATCAGAATTGAAGTTGAATTAAATGTAAAATCCAAATAACCGATATCCAAATAAACTCTCCCTGTGTGAATGGGTTGAGGTCAGGGCACACCCTTCCTTTCACTGCCACTCCACTCCTCCCATACTAACATAAAACACCAGTTAAACTTGTTGGTTGGGTCACCATGACTTAGCAACTTTTATCAGTGGAGTGTAGTGTTTGTTAATTTATGTAATCAAATATCCCAGAAAAGTTGCACAATCTACTCTTTATTCAAGTTGTTTCTGTGTAAACCTTCTGAAATACTGTAAATGTTTTTGTTTTTTTGCAGACTGAATAGGTGTCTAATACACTGGCCTCGTACACATGAGAATTTATGCTTTAAATTACATGCTTCATCGCACACATTCAATACACACCTGTGCCCTTCTCATGTCTAGTGTGCAAAAACACACTACTCCAAACACACAAAACTGCTATACTCAGTTATTAGAATCTAGTGTATAAGTCCTCTGCCTACAGTATCTTAACTTTATTATTTACTCTGTTTAATGTTTTCCTTTTTGTGTCTTTTTAGTCTATGCACTAGAAACATTTATTGAAAAAGACTAAAAAATACATTAAAGAAGGCCTGGTCACTTAATAAATCAGTAGTGAGTAGGGGAGAAGTCAGGTAATTTGGGACACTTTTTGTTAGACTACCAAGATAAACCACCTAAAATACTGAAGACTACCTCAAGTGCTACTTTTAGAACTTGTTATGTGTCTTTGCTCTATTTCTATGAAGAAAATATGATGCCAAGTAAAAATACTTTTGAAACTTTGGACCCTCAAACACATCAAGAACCCCCATCTCACTCTCACCCTGTTGACATGTTGAGGTAAAATGAGACAGGTGGGAAGGTAAATATTCACATTTGTTTTTATGTAAAAATGGAACCAAACTGTTCATTAAAAAAGTTTGTCCAGCTTTTCTGCGGCATGCTGTCCCTGTTCTTTTGCTGCCCTTTTCCTTAGTACCATGTGGTCTAATAAAACACACCTGGCAAGTTTGGGGATCTTTTCTTTGCCTATCTTAGTAATGTCAGACCAATTAAAACGATTGTGTCATGTAAAAGATTCGTTGCAACAATGCAAAAGACATTTGGTGATTGGCTGCCAATATTTAAACAGCCAAAGGTTTAAAAGCTTAATTGTTCCATATGACAGATGACTGTAATCGCCTGACTTCACACTAATAATTAACCACAGTCACAACTGTTATTACTCTGATTATCATCCTTCTGCTTTAGCAGGGTTTAAGGTGTGGCCTCAGCTTCTCTTGTCACTTTTACAATACAAAAAATGGGGCCTAACACTCTTATGAATTTAAATATGTGCATTTAGATAACATTAACACATTTAAGGCACATTTAAGGTCATGTATCAGAAAACTGAAGCCTTTGTGTGTTCTATGTAAAGCCATTTAGCCGACTAGTCAACCCATGACTAAAGCACACCATTTCAATTATTATTATTTCATTATTGTTATTACTTATTATTATTTTATTGCGGCTAAATTAGTTACAGTATAAACTGGATTGCCCTGCATTGTCCTTTCTCTTTGATAATATAAATGTTCCTTTGAGTGCACGTATAGCGACATCTGGCGGTTCAGTAACGCTACACCAGGAAGCTCAATTGGAAGTTAAACTGTTGGAGTTGGATTTTCCTTCAAAGTAAATTCTTTGTGGTGTTTGTGAAACTAAAATTCAAATTCAAATTATATAATTTGACTATTTTTGTCCAAATTGTCATATTTTGCATTAATTTTAATACTATTTTTTCTTCTTTCATGGTTAACAAACACTAAACCACGTTTTGTTCGGAAACAATTTTATTATTTTGAAAGAGTAGATGACACTACCTGCCCTGCTCGAACAGTGCAGCGATGTCGGCGCTACTTTGCCTTGTAGCTGGAGCACTTTTCTGTTACATGATAGTATATTACGGTGTGTTCAGAGGAGCAAGGTGCCCCAGTTCAGTGAGGCTGAATGGGAAGACGGCCATCGTTACAGGTAACAAGCCTCACCCACCGGCTCCTGCTAACACGGAGCTTCATTCATTCTGTCGAGGTAGCTCATTCATATCAACAGCAGGAGTTTCTCCGTGTCTCCTGTGTCAACGACTTTTCATGACGATACAATGTCACAGCCGGGTTCTCCGACAAAATGTAACATTATCGGACACAAACACGGCTTGGTGGCAAAGCCGAAACTGCAGTTTATCAAATGGTCGACCTGTACATCAAAACGTATATACGAATATAAATTCTCTCTTGAATGATTATTTTCCCGCTGAAGTACTGCAGTTTCCTGTCTCTGTTTTCATCTTTTTAAATATCAAACTATTTTAGCCTCTTCATATGTTTTGTTTTGGATCAAGATATATTCTGTGAGATGTTTTTAGGTGTGTGTTAAAGTGCACCAATTTAAAGGAGCAGTTTGTAAGATTCAGGGACATTTAGTGCAGTGTTGATTTTGACAGCTATTTTAGATTTTACCTCGAAACGTCTTTTGTGGTATTTTTAAACAAACCCATTTAGTCTAATTCGTGTATCAGAAATTAAAATCAAGGGTGAGACTCAAATGGTGTATAAACCTTTCAAATAGACAATCTTTCCAACAATTACAAATCATTTCTACACACAGACTTGTCTCAGAAACACCACAATTAACTAATCTGAGACAACAGGAGCTTGTACCCAGGTCTGTATTAAACTCTGACATATCGTTCCCACTATTAAGAAGCAGAAACATTCTTTCTTAATTTGCAGCATGTAAGTCTGGAGGTTAAACTTATGTCTCAAAGAGTTGATGGTTAAAACTGATCTGAGTTCAGACTGTTAACTTACAGCACAGCTACACTCAAAATGACTAAATTTGTTTTGTTTGGGAGAAGGCGTAATTTGACATATCCAAACAGAACATGCTGTTTCCATGGCCTGCATCAGTTTCAGTTTCTCTGAATAACAGTGGAACATACGTGTGCATGTACATGTAGCCAGTGTTATGTTGAGGTAGATGTACGGATTTCCTGCGCAGGAAGCAACACTGGCATTGGCAAGGCCACGGCTCTGGAACTGGCAAAGAGAGGAGCCAGGGTGATCCTAGCCTGCCGCAACAAGGACAAAGCTGAGGCAGCTGCATATGACATCCGTAGAGTAAGTACTCTGAGACCTACAGACCACTGAAAAGCAGACATTGGAGGCCGCTGTTCTGTAATTCATGAAGGGCACTAAGAATTCCAATTCAGATGTCAGTTGTTAGTAATATTTATGTATCTAAAAACTGTGACTTCCAAAAACATCAAACAGTTGAGTTGTGGTCTCCAAAGTAGTTTATACAATAGGTGAACATTAGAACCTTCATGAGGTAGGGTTTATAGTTTTATTAGACTGCATTAGTTTTAGCTCAGCATCCCTAATATACTGCCACCTGAATGTAGTATAAGGTTTTGTTGAAACTGCATCCCAGGACCAGCCCCTTTATTAACCTACAGGTAAACTTGCCCACAGCCCCTGCACTGCTGTAATAATTTGGGAGGAAGATGTGATAATCAGGATGTGCAGGTGTTTTTTTTTTTTCAAATCAGTTTAAACACAGTAACTGACTGTGAAATGACCTGAGCCATCAGGACACTTCATAATGTCAAGACCACCCAGCCTGCAGGAAACATTGTTTATATATTGTTCTATATATTCTGGTGTGTTCTTAAATGCAGAAATATCAGCAAGACATGTCTAGTTTTCATCAGTAATGTTTAGTTCTGTTAGATGTGTGTATTACAGCCAGACTGAGGCAGCATTCATGTCCTTCAGGAGAGTGGGAACAATCAGGTGGTGTTCATACAGTTGGATCTCGCAAGTTTCAAGTCTGTTCACAGCTTTGCTGAAACCTTCCTGAAATCTGAACCCAGACTGGACATCCTCATCAACAATGCAGGTGAGGATGTTAAAATGCGGTGGATTATCCCTCCATGGTACATTATTATTTCGACATTAAAACAAAATAAAAAAGCACAGTTAATGAAAACAAAATCAGTTACACTTGTCTTTACCACAACAGTTCTGTAAAATTGGAGTACACTGAGTAATTGAACCCCTCCGTTTCAGGTGTGATGGGTCCGGGATGTACTGAGGATGGATTTGGCATGGTGTTTGGGGTAAACCACCTGGGTCACTTCCTGCTCACCAACCTTCTCCTGGAGCGCCTGCAGCAGTGTGGTCCCAGTCGCGTGGTCACCGTGGCTGCACTGCTGCACCGCTTTGGCAGCATTGACTTCCCTCTGTTGGCTTCCAGGAAGGACTTAGTATCTGGTCAGTCCACCTGGCACAACTTTCAAGCCTACTGTAACAGCAAGCTGTGTAATGTGCTGTTCACCAGGGAGCTGGCCAACAGGCTGGAGGGCACCAGTGTCACCTGCTACAGCCTCCACCCAGGTCAGTGCCTTCTGCACATTTTATAAAGGAATGTTGGCTGATGTAACTGATCCTCTGGCAGCGATTTTAGAAGTTAAAACCAAGCTGGGAAGCATTTTCATTTTCACTTGTCTCCTCTGTTTTACAGTTTCAAGTATATTACACCCTTCGCCACTACACATAAGACCACAAGGTTTTTAGCTGTTTTAATGCTAACAAGATATGACGGAATGCTGACATCTTTCAATCAGACTGCAAATTTTATAGTTTAGATTGTCAGAGAATGTTAGTGAAAGTGTAGAGGACTTATTTTCTTAAGCTGTTTTCAGGTTAAATTACTGGTTTCACCTATTAATTACAATGATGGCATTCTGTCATTCAGACACAGGTCTCTGCTATGTAAATATGGCTTCATTTAGACATGACATGCAGGAGACACAGTGCTAGTGTGATATTGTCACCTGTTGCACGAGAGGAAGCATGTCACTGAAGAACAGCAGCAGTTGAAAAAGAAATGGCGGCATTTTCTCGTTTACAGGCTGCATCAGTGATGGATTTACTTCAGCTGAAGCCTTAATTAAAGATGTACTATGGAGGATTGTTGATTACGGTTTGTAAACACTCTGGCCACTGAAAGTGACAATAAAAGCCAACCTCAGATTCACTCTCATTTGGCATTTTGCCTTGCTAAATTTGTGATTTAAAAAAAAAAATTCCGGTGCTGTGTCTCTTGGATGCCTCCTGCTTACAGCGTGGCACCTGGTCGGTGTCCTTTTATAGAGCCCCAGTCTCACCTGAACTTGTTGGGGTAAATGCCCATAAATGTCCCGAGCACAGACAGAGGACACTCATCACCTCAAATCACTAATCAGTTTTATCTTTTAATAGTTTCTTTTGCATTTATTTTATTCCATTGCCTATTTTTTTTTTAAAGCCTAATAGACAAACATTTCTGCTGGATATTCGTAATTTCATCCAAACTGAAATGTGTTTCAGTCTCTAAATGATAACACACACACACACACACACACACACACACACACAAAAGTCAGAATGGATAACAAAAAAAATAAAAAATAAATAGAATTACTGCCTCCTGGATGTAACCCTTTGCCAACCAGTCAAGTTGCAGTCTTTATCTGTGTTGGTTCAGACTCATATAATATATGTAGTGTAGACTTTGAAGGAATTTAATAAAAGGTCTTAAGTGTACTTTCTGGTGAAACATGGATGCTTTACACACATCTTCAACCTGGCTGCTCAGAAGATCCATACAGTCAGCACCGTTTGAAGGTGGACGCCCAAAATGAGAGTCAGTTAGAGTAAAGTATCTGACCAAATGTCTCCCCTTCTGGTCCTGATATATAAAGATGAATAATGACCAGAAAACATCAAGATGTCACAGTGAAGTTGACCTTTGACTTTTTGGATATAAAATGTCATCACTTCATTATTTTATCCTTTTACACATTTGGGAGAAATTCTGTCATAAGTTGTGTATGACTTTTTGAGCTATTTGAGTTGACGTTTGTTTAAAATTGGAAGAAATTCCCTTGAAGTGTTTCTGAGATTTTGTGTTCATGAAAATGGAATGTTTGTACGTAAAGAAGGACAACCCAAAAACATGACACCTCTGGCCATGGTTGCTGCTAATGCCAATGCATTAAAAAATGACTCTTTGCAAAACAGTGCAAAATAAAATAAAATGCAACTTGGCAGAGAGATATTTCTCCACACACTGAAAAGGTGTAGGCTGAAGCTATAGCTTATTACACTTTATATTACATTATTACACAACATTGTTGTATTTGTCCACTGAGTTATTCATTTTTATTTTTGTAACTTACAAAGTATGCTACACATTTCCAGTTCTTTAAAACAACTGTAAAATAAATTCAGACCTTACAGAGAAATACAAAGATTTTTTTTTACAAGTCCCCCACTTTGTATTTTAGACATGCAGATTTCTCTTAATTTACATCGACTTTTTCCGATTTTGAACAACTTTTAAATAGTAATGCAGTTTGTATGAATGAAAACTAAAACATTTAGGGAAGGAGGTTGCTGGTCAGGTTTTTTTTTTTTTTTCAATCTGTTTTGTGCTGCACATTGAGGGGAAAAAGTGTGTTTAGGAATTCAGAACGTTAACAACTTTTTTTAATTTGCTTTGCGGAAAGAGATGATATTTAAGTGATACATTTATCACAGTTCTCTTTAGAAGGTGGAAAAAGATGTGCATTTAATTTCTTTCTTTGTATTTAAAGTTAAAGTTACGCTGCTGCAGCCTTTACTTTAATGTTACGATGACATGAGACCAACAAATGAACAAAATGAGTTGCATGACTGAAAGGACTTATATTTCTTCCTGAAAACATGTCTTTACACTCTTTTATGCCTCAGCACTTAAAATAGCCTTATGTTTTCAGGTTGACCGTCTGTCTGTCCCATTCTTGTGCACTTGATATTTCAAAAACTGCTTGAGGGAATTTATTCAAGTTTTGCTCATACGTCAACTTGGATTTACTGATGAACTGATTAGAATTTGGTGGCATAAGGTCAAAGGTCAAGTTCACTGTGACACCGTTTATAATAGGGGTTCCATCCACCTATTATTATTTGAAATTTCAAAAATAGCAAAAATAAACATTAATGGAAATGCTAGAAATTCGAAAAAAGGCCGAAAATTCGCAAAAAAGTTTTTACGCTTGGAGGGGGTGGATTTGTCTGCATATCGATAAAAGGAAAGTACTGCTTTTTGCTATGGAAACAGGTTTTGCGGATAAACGATGACTGGACCGGAGTATATATGTATAATTGAGTGTATGAAATACATTTAATCCTGTTAATCTGGGGTAATTGATTAGATAACTGACACTTGAGAGCTGATTACTACAGGACAGGTGAGTGTAATTCACAATTTCCCATACACATGGAGAACGACGCGGTGGTCTCCTTCCAGCTATTTCCGACAGTACTCTTAACATTAAGATTCTTCCTTGTCGTCTCTTCTTCAGGATGGCTCCGTACGCGGTGAATGCTGACAAAATGGTGACCAGAGTTCTTCCAAACACCGACAGGTCGATCAGGAATCTGTGCATTATCAGTTGTTGACTGTCAGCCGAGTGTGTTGTTTGTTTTGTGGCAGAGAGACGCGCTCTGATGATGTCATCTCATGGCGCACTCTCCTCTCAATTGCAAAATAATAACAAATGGAAACGGGCATAAAGTTGCATTTTCTTTTGCGCATTTTCACTAAATTCGTTCAAAATTTTTGAGACATTCGGATGGAAACCTGACTATTGTCAACAGAAGGGATGGGCATTTTAAGTCACTCCCATATGTGAGTACTCATATTCTCACATTAAATTATTTTAGAGTACTCAAGTACCTGCAAAAACATAATCTAATGTAAGAATAGGAATGTAAATTGGCCGACCATGGAAAACAAGTGCAATTTGAAATCCATTTATTGAACAACCACACCTCAATTAACCTATTAAACCATCAATTTAAAGTTAACATGAGAACAATATGTACATCTATAAAAGTCAAGTTCACAACACATATCGGAGGGGTGGCTGCAAGTACTCTATAGGTTAAACAAATATTGACGTCCAAATGAGTACTTGAGTAAACACACACCCATCCCCAGTCTAAAGCCCAGCCAATGGGCATAAGACTACAGTGGTAATTACACCCCACAGTATTAAGTGATGTACTGAACAAACAACATAGTAATTTTTAATATTAAAACCTTCCACATTCTGGTATTGAATAATTCAAATGTAAAGATGGGTTGCCGCAGTAGTTCATCATGTAGAGCATGCATGCCATGTACTGTGGCTGTGTCCTTACCACAGATACCCCAACATGTTCTCATCCCAAGTTGTCACATATTGCCACTTTGTCAGTGGACTTTCACATCTACATATTACGCATCGCCGCAGCTGTCACATCAACAAAAATATGTGGTTAGGTTAAGGCAGGAAAACCACGTGGTTAGGTTAAGAAAAATATAACATCATGGTTTGGCTCTACCTTCATATGGGAAGCGAACACCTGCCTCACGGATGAAAGTCTGGGGTTTGGTGGATCCATGCACGACCCATTCTGCCCGCCCAGTAAGGACTTTCCAGCTTCTTATATAATTACTGGTGGGGATTTAAACTGACACCATCCAGTGGAGTATCACTCTGCTGTGTCCCACCACATTATGAATTGACACCTTAGTGTATCATACTGCCACCAACAGTCTCTTTTGGTTTGGTGACACTGACAAAGCGACAGTATTTGATGACTTTGGAATGAGAACAGGCTGGAAGCCCATGTTCCTCTTTGCCTGTACTATCCAAAAAGAAAAGTTTACCAAATTCCTAAACCTAAAATGAAGTGAAGAGTTCATTGTGTGCAGATCTGAAATAGTGTAAAGAGCACATGGCTGTCAACTCTCAGTTTTCCAGTCAAATCCAATGTACGCAATTTAAAAACTGTTTAGGAATCCCAGTATGCAGAAATCATTTTGAAAAAGGAAATCCTCCTTTTTCCCTCGCAAAAATAACTTAACTTTGGAGCATTATTTTGCCCCCTTTCCAACAAGATAGCATAACTTAACAATGAGACTAAGATGGCGCCGCGGATGGCCGCCTCAGGACTTCGCTCTCTCGTACTTTTCCTGGTTTTGTCTATTTGTTTAGCTTTCTGCTCTCCCTCTCTGGTCACTTTCACCCGAGAGGAACTCTTAAACATTTGACAGTCATCCACTGCAAACTTTTTGCCGGATGGAAACGCTCCCGTCTATAAACCTGGCGAATGTCCCCTCTCTGGCAAATAAGATTGATGAGTTGCTTCTCTTCACTCATAAAAACTAGGACCTACACAGATCTGCCGCCCTTTAACTGAAACCTGGCTCAGTGAACACATCCCGTACAGCGCATTACGGCTGCCACTGCTACACAGTTTTAAAGGATGCTTATTGCTCTGTCCCCCGTGCAGCTTTAGGGCTCTCTGATCACTGTCTGCTCCATCTCATCCCGACCTACAGGCAGAAACTAAAAACTTCTAAGCCTGTAGTGAGGACTGTAAGTGGACTGAGGAGTCAAAGCTGGAGTTACAGGCCTGCTTTGACTGCACAGATTGGGGTGTTTTTGAAGCTGCACCCACAGACCTCAACAAACTCACTGACACTGTGACATCTTACATCAGTTTTTGTGAGGACATGTGTGTGCAGACCAATAACAACAAACCCTGGTTCATACCCAAACTCAGGCGGCTGCGCCAGGCCAAGGAGTAAGGATCGGGCTCTGTACAAGCAGGCCAGAAACAAGCTGACAAAAAAGATCGGGGTAGCCAAGAGGGGCTACAGTGAGAAGCTAAAAAACAGCTTCTCAGCCCACGACCCTGCGTCAGTTTGGAGAGGCCTGCAGGACATTACCAACTACAGGAGAACATCCCCCCACCCTGTGGAGACCCTCCGACGAGCAGACGACCTGAACAGCTTCTACTGCAGGTTTGAAAAGAAGCTTTTC
>JAPZEB010000024.1:1128131-1140370 GCA_029783705.1 Chaetodon striatus
TGGACAGGCACCCCGAGCAGCTGGTGTGGTTCGGTGCCTTGCTCAAGGGCAACCTCAGCAGTGCCCAGGAGGTGAACTGGCATCTCTCCAGCTACCAGTCCACGCTCCATATTTTTGGTCCGGGCTGGGACTTGAAGTCCCTATGGTCTGAGCTACTGCCGCCCCAACAACCTCCAAATATGTATTTGATGAAAATTGCAAATACTTTTTCATGTGTACATTTGTGAATTTCAATTGCACATATTTAAAACAAGAAATATGTGTGTGTGCATCACAAATAAATTTATAAATCTTATTTTTTATATGTGGATTTTCTTTTACTTATATATGGAATGAAACATATTTTTGTGTGCACTGAAAATGTGTTTGTGTTTTGAGTCACATATATATATATAAATCCCTAAATACATTTGTGAATCCTTTTTTTGTGCATTTATTAATTTCTGTGTGCATTTATTCATTTTGAGACTGTTCTAGCTCCATATGGATACATGATTGCCAATCACTCCCACATTTTTTAGACAAGTACAAAAATTCTGATAATTTTTAGGAAAATATGTTCAGTTGTAAAAAAAGATCTTGGGCTATGAATTACCTATTGATGTATTTCTGTTCAATAAGGTAAGATGTGATAAATAAAAAAGATTGGTATCATGTAAAATACTGTTTATTGCCAGCAAAAAATCAATTACAAAGAATTGGTACAAATCTGAGCCTCCAGGTCTTAAACAATGGATGGACATAATCCAGGAGATCTTCATAATGGAAAAGATGACTTCTTTCCTGAGGTCTAGAGGAGAAATATTCCTCAGAAAATGGAAGAAGTGGATTGTCTTTATTTCAGAAGACATGGATGCAGCTTCACTGTGAATGTCTGGACAATCAAAGGACATTTAACACATGGACTCATGATAACTCAACTGGTGTGCCCCCACACAATATTCTCTATAGTGTTTATGTTTTGTCTAAACATTTAAAAATAACAACAAAGAGTAAAAGAAAAAAAACTGGTTTTGCAGCAATGTGCTTAACAAAGTCAGTTGTATAATGCATATACAAGCACAGAGACACAACAGTACATGAATGAGTTAAACCAGATTTAAAATAAACAATTAATCAGGTAATCAGACAAAAAAAAAAAGGTTAAAATTGAAATTAAATTGAAATTAAATTTAAATTAAATTACAAAATTAATAACCAGAGAATTAAAATGGGTCTTATGGTGCGTCTTAAAAGCATCAACAGACTCAGCCTGTATAATGGCCTCTGGCATGCTGAGCTACAGAAAAAGCCCTGCCATCATGGTTGGATCTGAGCGGTCTGGTCATGCTGTAAGGGGTAAGGAGCTCTGAGATATATGTAAGGCTGAGACCATGGAGAGATTTATAGACAATTAGAATGATTTTGAAGTGTATCCTGAAATGAACAAGGAGCCAGTAAAATGGTGCAAAATTACAGATGATATGGCCTTTCTTGGACCTTGTTAGGTCCAGAAGCAGCGTTTTGAACTGGTTCCAAATGGGAGACGGGAGCCCGAGAAATGCCTAGGTACATGAACATTACAGTAGTCCACCCTGAATGATATGAGTGCATGACTCTTTTTAGATCAGTGGGCAATAGAATGCCAGGAATGCCTAACTTTGTTGGAAGAAGCTGGACCTATGGAATTTACCTTGCTTTTCAAACACAGATCACCATCAAATTCATCGTCATTGTAAAGCCTTGTATGCACAAAAACCAGGTTATGAATAACCAGGGCTACTTTATATAGGCCATCATGGTAAATCTGTTTTATCACAATCAACCAGTATGACACCACTGAGCTAGACAGGCACCAAAACCAGTGAAAGATTAACACATTGTACTTCCCTACATCGTGCAATATGCTGTTAAATTTAACTTCTTCTGCTTATTGTTAAGCATTTCACAAGGCAACAATAGCATCAGGTTTGAGTAAAGAATTGATTGTCCCCATTCACACCCTGTGCAGGTATTTCACAAACTGACCTGGCTCAGCTGCCAAGCAGCTGTTACCTATTGCTTCCCTCTGAAAAACTGTAACACTGTCAGAGTCTGCTGGTGTAAGTCCTCTAAAACAGTGATGGTGGTTGTAAGCATCCTTTAAACACTGCGTACTGTTTGTTTCATTTGACGACTCCAACATAGCAAGTATGAATATAGCAGCACTCATGACTTCTTCTTGGTGACTGGTATTCGGGTTGTTGGGAATTTTAATACTAGGCCTCATCAAGGGGCACCAAAATGTTGTAAATTCACACTTATAGGCTTTGTGTGGCAGCACCATTAATGTAAGGAATCTACATTAATAGCTTCACACGGTGGCACCATAAATGTACGGAATCTACAATTTAGGTATCAAATTGGGTATCAGAAATAATTAATAATTATTAGCAATAATTATTAATTATGTTAAAGAATGTGACTTAATTAACATTAAATCACCTCGTGGGGCACATTCCCAAAAAGGGAAAAATGATAGCCAGTTAATGATATCAGTCTCATAAAGTTCACTAAACTATTAATATGGGAAAATGATTAATGATTAAATTAATACCCATAACCATATTAATAATAAAGCCTGAAGGATTTCGGAGTTCTTGGCGTAGCAGAGATGAACTATTCATTCACTCTTACAACATTAAGCAGACAGCGGGTACGATTCCAAAATTATATTTATTCATAAAGCAAAGCAAAGCAAAACCAAAACACAAAAATCCTAACTAACTATATACAAGCATGTGTGTGTGTGTATACATGTGTAGGTGTGTGTCTGTGTGTGTGCGAGAGAGAAAGACAAAGGCAGGTGTGGTAATCGAAGGGCCGTTTGGCCCACAAAACAAAATGGCTGACAACAGAGAGCTACAAGATGGCTGAATCGAAGCTGGCTTCAGATCATTGGAGGTGTTTGTCTGATCATGTAGTCAGGACAAAGACAAAAGAAAAGAATCGGGAACTTTGAGTTGCCTGTTTGGGTGTAGCTCTATTGAAAGCCTGTTTGTAAATGAATCTATGTGAATGCGATTTGTGTTGCAAAGAGTCTGGATTAGTGCAGAAGATGTTTAGTTACATGCAAGACGTTGTCTGTGAACAGCATTAGCAAACTAAACATGACTTTGCTTTAGTAAAACCAACTAATCAATAACCTAATTGCAGACAGTCACAACAATAACTCAATAAACAGCATTAATAAACAGTCTTGCTTAGCCTGTACAGCTGTGATAAAGCTGTGCCCAGTTGTTACATTACGAAATCCTGAATGGATGGAGGGAGGAGTTGGTTTGAGGCGTGCTGTTCTTGTTAGCCGGTGGAGAAGGCTGGAAAGAGCTGTGGCTCTAGAGGCAGTCTTTGTTGTGTCCTTGTTCCAAAGTGCAGATCCGAGGAAGCTGGTATATTGAACCGAAGAACATCTGGTGATATCTGATGATGACATGCCAGTCATTATTGACACAAAGTTGTAGCTCCTCACAGTGGCATCAACAGATCTTCAAAAAAATAATTTAATCATCTCACTGTACAGAGTGTTTACTTTTAGTCTTAAAATCAGGAGGCGAGCTACATTTTCTAGTCATAGTCATAGTTGTTCACACTTGTTGTTTTAGTATTAAGGACCCCCAGTATGACTGCCATTAGATTATGTTAATTTAAGAACAGTATATGAGTGTACATCTTGCAACTGAAAGAACAGATTACCTATAAGCCAAGCTGTGTTTGACAGTAGCCATGAAGCCAAACCTCATACATTTACATCATCTCTTCTTCCAGGAGTCATCTACACAGAACTGTGTCGCAATCTGAGCCTGTGGCAGCAGCTCCTCCTGATGCCCTTGGCCAAGCTCTTCTTCCTGGATCCTGAAGGGGGGGCCCAGACCACCATGCACTGTACCCTGCAGGAGGGCATTGAGTCCTTTAGTGGACGCTACTTCTCTAACTGTGCACTGCAACAGGTGGGAGCCAAGGGACGAGATGATGCTCTGGCAAAGAAGCTGTGGGAAGTGAGTGAGAGGTTAACTGGTTTATCATAACAAACTGAATCCTAATCCAGTGTGATTGCTCTGTGCCTTATCAGCGACCTCAACAGGCCTGTAGTGTCACTGTCTTACTGCTAGTCTGTTTCTTTAAGGGCTGGTTTTTAATGGTCTTATACATGTTTGATGTAGGGAACAGGAAGCAGTGCATTGTTTTACTATTTCTACTATCTGCATAACCTTACATTTGTTCCTGTTGTTTTTAAAATGGCAGTTATTCACAAAGACACTTCATGATTGCACTTGTGATTCAGGCACATTTTCTCACTGAAATGCTACTCAGCCAGTATGAAGAAAAATGCTGGGTAAATTCTCCATCAGACCAGAAATTGCCACTGAAAATGTCCTTCCTATGCTCTAAATAAATGGTGCTGGCACCTCGGTGACACAGTGACTACTTGCCGTCTTTGGTTCTAACTGAACATGTTAGCACAGTTAATCCAAGAGAATGTTTTATATTTATACCATTTACCTTTGTCTCACAGCTGTCTGCAAACCATGCCACATCTCATGTGGAGCAGTTTATACTACAAAATGGGAATTAATATAAAACTAGATATGCAACATAGCTTATATGTAAGCTGAGAGGTCAGCCTGCCAAAACAGTTTGGTCAAAGTTACATATTCTCATGATAAAATCATAGGCAGTATAAAAAAGATGGATGACATGACAGCTCCCCAAAAGTAAAGCCAAAAAATCTGGATGGCCCGCTGGTGGCTGGCTGCAGTATTGGTCATAAACTCCACTCCTTACATGTTAGCAGATGGGACATGAGCCAAACTAAAAACTCAAAGTGCATGTTGAATGAATTTTTCCCAAAGATAGTTTCTGCCATTGTAGGTGGTTCTTACCACGCTGATGTTTGTTCTAGTCTTTCTTTTTTTGACGTTTGGTTATATCAGTTATCATATGTCATTTATTAGTTATTTGATGCTATAAAAAGAGGACTCATATCATGATTGACAGCTCTGTGTGACAATCAGTGTACATGCAATCAATCAAATTTGTTTACTCCTGAAACAGTATAAAGTGAGTTATTGAAGGATGGAGAGCAAAGAACTGTAGTTTTTGCTGTTTTATGATCTGTTACATTGTTTCATGTTTCTTTTTTAATATGTCCAGTAGTTTTCCACAGAAGGACAGATAGCTGTGTTTGTACCTGGTTTTAGCAGTGATTATCATCTTCAGCTCTTCAGCTTTGATTGCTATCAGTCACAAATTCCAGCCATTCAAGACATATAAGATGACTCAAAACCTATCCAACCTAGTCAGGATGACTCTGCAGAAATCAGTAAATTACATGGGAACTGGCTTTGACTTAACTGGAGCAGGTCACTTTTAGGTAAAAGACAAATATCAGAGGTATATAGGTTGAAGTCAGTGATTAACTATTTAACAACACAAGTAAAGTGTTTTTCGTGAGAATTGGGTAACATCTTGTTCAAGGTGGGGTGTTCCACCCTGTAAAAGAACTGGACCGGAGACTCAGTGCAACAAGGTCAGGACGTAACTGATGCGACTTTATGTTTATACCCTGTTTATCAGTTTGTACTGAAGCTTCTGGCAATGAAGAGTGTATTAACAGCAGTCTGCCCTGGTTGACACAAAGGAGGAGCAGCTTGAACTCCTGCAAAGAAAGTAAATATCTTAAAAAGAAAATAACAGAAAAATGTCACAAAGTAAGACGACACATATAAGCAATAAAATACAGTATGTTCACCAACAAGATGCACTCCCAACAACCCAATCACCAGAAAAATGCTTACATTTTAACAACGTTGTGGTTAACGTGTAGTTAGAAGAAGAAGAGGACATACTTTATTTATCCAGAGGAGAAATTCCATTTTTTATTCTTTTGTTATTTTCACGTTTGAATAGAACAGAATCGAATATTACTTTAGTGTCCACCAGGGGTGGTTATATACACAAGGGCCCGAAAAACACACATGCACAAACAGGACTTACACACATGCACCTTAGATGCATTAGTGGATCAAAAATGACCTGGTGCTGTTGTTTTCTGTCAGTATCTTCATAATGAAAAGTTATTTCATATTCCAGGTATTCCTCTACTACCCTCACTACTACCCAAAGCTTCGGTAAGTGGGTCAAAAATGACCCAGTTATGGAACTACCTGTTTCTGGGTCTGGTCATTACACATAGTTCATTGCATTTCCCACACCTATTGTTAACTTAGGATTGTGATCTTTGTTACTTGGGCAGATCTGACACCTCTTTCTCTTTGGCTGATCTCACTATTGTGGGGGCTCTATGACAGAACAAGACAGACTTGCCTCCTCTGATGAGGGTTTCCAAGTTCAGGGAGGTTCACAGCACAGAACTTGGATTCAGTGGCAACCTTACCATGTGAGAAAGAAAGGAGTAGATAGATGGATATATCCTTTATTGTCATTGTATGTTATACAACGAAACTTTGTTGGAGCAATCCAGGTAGCAGCATATAAATGTTTACACATTCACCAACACACACTCGTTCATCACATCATTCACATACACACACATTCATATCTATGTTTTTAAGATGGCTGTTGTTCATCTGAGCACGATGCACCACAACAAAGTGGTGGATGAAAACAGCAGAAAAAAATAAAAACAATAAACCAGAAGTGATCACATTCTACAACAAGACCAAAGGAGGTATAGCAACCATGGACCAGATGGTTGGCCCCAACACCTGCAAGTGCCTAACACAGAGGCGGTCCGTGGTGCTGTGGTACAACCTTGACACTGTCACCCTGAATGCCTACATCTTTTTCAAAGCTCAGCACAGTAAATTCAAGAGTGGCTTTACCAATGCACAACGGCTCTTCCTCAATGAGCTGTCAAAGGAGCTTGTCACACCACACATGAGGAGTCACAGGCTGCCCCAACTGTAAATTGATCATTAAAGCAATGGGAAGATCTGGAGTGACAAAAGCCACAACTCAGCCACAGGAAAGAAGCAGACAGTGCCGGCCAAAGGAAAAGAGGTGTCAGATCTGCCCAAGTAACAAAGATCGCAAAGACAGCAATAGGTGTAAAAGATGCAATATACCTGTGTGCAATGATCACAGCCAGAAACAGGTACTTTATCAAAAAGGCAAAACAGGAGCTTCAGCAAACACCGTCACTTACCTGCAAGAAGATAAAAAGCGAGGAACTGTCAATGACTGGAGGGTTATGCACAAACATACACGTGCGAGCATGAACACACACATACACACAAACATTTTTGCTGTTGCAGTTGTGTGTAATTTTGTTGTTTTTTAATTATTTCAAAAAGATGTTCAAATGTTAAAGTAAGGGAGCTGCCCATGGACAGGCACCATGAGCAGTTGGGGGTTCAGTGCTTCGCTCAAGGGCACCTTGGCACCTCTCCAGTTACCAGTCCATGCCCCATACTTGGTCCATAAGGGTACTTGAACCAGTGACCCTCCGGTGCCCAAGCCAAGTCCCTGTGGACTGAGCTACTGCTGCCTTGATTTTGGGGCAAAAACCTCTCAATTATGGTTAGGGAAGTATATGCTTTGGATGAAAAATACCCTGTTTTGACAGCAAAATCTCTGCTAGAAACACAGCAACAGGTCGCTACAAAACATAAACATTTTATGAAACATTTAATATAATAAATACAATTACGTTCATTCATGAACCCTTTTCCCTAGATAAGATCTTCCAGAAATCCAGGGTGCATCATCTCCATGGTCATATTCACAAAGAGCTGAAGCTGCCCATTCCATTGATATTATATCCATGAAGTCTTTTAACCAACTATCTATATTAAAAAATTAGATTTGTGTAATTCCAAATTATCACAATGATACCTTTAACTGACATAAAAGCTAGAGCAATAATGCATTGTGTAAGCTTCGACTGTATATTTTCTATTCTCGTGCCTAAGAGGCAGACTGAGGTATTTTCTCATCCAAGATAGAAGACAAACTTAATATCACCCTCTCCCAAAAATATCTCACTGGGGGGCAATGCCACAACAGATGCATGAGTGATCCAACACTTTGTTTTGCATTTTATGTATGAATTGCGCTATATAAATACAGCTATTATCATTGTTATTATTATTATTATTACCATTATATGTTTAAAAATGTTGCCAATGTTGCTAGAATGGTGGACAGCCTCTTTAGGCTGCTATGAGAGCAACCAGCCATGCTGGTCAGGAGAGGCAGACCCAAAAAATAACAACTGGACGTGGTCCAAAAACTGACAGAGACCAAGCCAAGTCTAAGTCAAAACACCCATGAGAATATGTCAATGGAGCATTTATTTGTGACACACACACATTAACGGAATCACTGTACATCCAAACACATGCTTACATTTAATTACATGATACATTAATGAATGTGTACTGTAAACTTACCTTATGAAATATTGTGTCTGGCTCAGAGGCTCGTTTAGTCTCTTAAAACAGGAAAGTAAAACAATCTGAATCCAACAGAGGCCGTCTATGTCCAGTATGTCCACAGGGGGGCAATAGTGTAGCACAGTTCGAATGACAGACACAGCAGCGTCTCTTTATGCTGCTCCTTGGCCGTTGTTGCTTGGAGCAAGGTTGTTGAGGACCTTAACCCAGCAGACCTATGGATTCTGTTCATTATGAGCACTGATTATTAACACGGGTAGGCATGAAAGCCGGGTCAGTTGTGTGTGTTAAGAGAGGTGCTCTTGTAATTACTCAGTAGGACATTCTTCTGCGCAGGCTTCTCCTTTAACCTCAGTGTTGGTGGGGAGGAACACACTTCCACGATCGATTCCTATCTCCTCCTGCCTTCAACTATCCCTCTGTCCCCTTCCTTCATCGCCTCCCCCTCCTCACCCCCACCCACGCTGTCTCTGCTGCATGCTGAAAGGACCTGTGGTAAACTTGAATCCTCATTGACAAACACCTTTAATGACAATCTTTTCTTTATGTAGTTACGGTTCAGCACTTCACCTCACCTGTTCCAGCAAACAGTTATAGGCTAGAGGTCATTAAGCTCAACATCAATCCAAACAAGAATACAAAGTTCAACACAAACAGTTGCAGTTAAGACAGTGACAGACACAAGACATTATTTCTGGACATATATGATGCCATTCAGTTTTTTAATTGTCATTTTTCCAATACTGTTCGTGCTACAAACAGAATTTCACTCCCCTCTCCTGTTTCTGGGATTCAAGTAGAAATCTCAAAGACATCTCCAGACCTGAGCAAATGAAACATAAAACTCTCTGCATGGCCAGATTGCACAAAAGGCAGGAGAGAACAAGAGTTTTTTTTCTATCAACTGGGTGAACCAACCTTTTACTGGAGTATCAAAGAATAAAAAATGCCACTCCTTGAACTTGGAAAATTCTCAAACAAAACATTTTTCTTTCACAAGCTGTTTGCTATTGTCTTTGGTGGTTGTGATTCAGCGGGTAGAGTGATTTGTCCATTAAGCATAGGGTTGGCTTCTCCTGCCAACATGTTGCTTTGTCCCCTGTTGGACAACACAACACAGTGAGCTCTCTACATCGTTCCCTTTCTTTGCACACATGTTGAGCTTCCCCTCTGTATAGAATTCAGTGTATAGACTCATACAAAAGTAATCCCCCTCACCCCTCACTTCACTAGTAGTGATGTATTTATCTGCAGAGGTTCCATCCTCTGCAATCTCATTTTTTTAAGCAAATGCAAAGGTAGTGGTATCTCGTGGAACAAGATGACCTAAAGCATTCATTGTTACCAACCATGTCCATAGCTCCTCATAGCTTGTCGAGGAAGGGGGTCATGTCATGTTCCAAAGTTAGGCTAAATTTTGGCCAGAAAACAGCTTGCACGGCTATTTTTAAAGGGGTCTCTTGAACTCTCAACTAAAGATATCTGAATGAAAATGGGTTGTATGGATACTCACGAGTCTTCCCTAAGCTTGAGAAGCCCTATTACCAGTAAATGTTTTATTTCTTACAATCATGTACTCATTCAAACTAAAGCTGTATGTTAGTCTTTCTAGGGACAAGAACAATCAGCCTTGAAGAGCAATGACTCACCTAACATACATCTACATAACAAAACAGGATTGTTGTGGAACTCAAAATGTCACTAGTCTATGCACATCAGGTAATCATGCAATAGTAACGGTAAAATAAGAAACCAAAGCCCACAGGTGAGGTCGGGAGGTAGCAACCAGGTGCCAGACTTTAAACATCACACATCCAGGAGGAAACTACCAAAATCACAGATACAGTGCTGAAAAAAGTTAATATTGTGAGGCAAACAATTACAACAATTCCTGAACAGCATACCTTTAAATTTATTGTGGCTAGGTTGTTCGTCACAGTTCTGTTCCATTTTGAGTCTTCCAGGTTGTCTTATCCCTTTTGGCTCAGTCTTTTGGTTGTGATCTGCCTAACCCAATCGCCAGAATAAATGTTGGCATTGTACTTTTCCTTATTTGTACGTTATTATGAAACGGATAGGTTGAGCCCTTACATTTCTACAGTGCTGTGGTTAGGCTTAGGCACAAAAATCACCTTGTTATAGTTCGGCAGAGGTCATGTTTTGGCTCAAAATACCTGGCTTTGGTGGCACAATCCCATGTGGAAGTAAAGCGTTGTTTGGGGGCACATTCCCCCGCTGGAGCAATGGCAATGGGCCGCTAAAATAGACCCAAGTCTGGTGCCTGGAAGGTGCTAGAAAGACAAGTACCATAAAACACAACATGTTTTGTTATTTGTTGGTCTTGAAACATGCTGCTTGCAGTACCTCACTTAGATGTCACGCTGTGCACCACCCCCTCACCTGCTTATAACCAAGTCACCACATACACTATGTCACTTTACAAACATTGATATGATGTAACGTATTTGTGGTTTGTGGAAACATACATCATGTGCCTCCATCTGAAGCACATGACCACAGCCACCTCTGTTATTTCAGTGTGGAAGGTTCAAATATGTCAAGCTTATTTTTCTTTCCCTGTATGTTGTGGTAGTTGGTGGAGAGGATGGCTGGGTCAGGCCAAATCTTCAAGCTGCAAGTTCCACTGAATGTCTTTGTGTTTATCTGCTGTGGTTTCGGATTTTGATGGGAGGATGCAACCTTGTCTCACTCACTCTTCACTTTCTGTCTGTGCTTTTGAGCTGCTGTGACATGTAAGTTTCCCCAGTGTGGGATCAATAAAGTTTTATCCTATCTTATCTTATCTTATCTTATCTTATCTTATCTTATCACCTTACCTTACCTTACCTTACCTTACCTTACCTTATCTGTCAAAGCAAGTGCTTCTTGCTGGAAACTACAAAGAACGCTATAAATGTAGTCCATAATAAATGCACTCAATGGTATGATGTCAGCATTTATATTGTTTGATGTGAATTTAAATGCAGCTAAGTTAGATGCAACTTTTCAGTTAATTGCAGAAGTTGAGACAGAACAAAGAGCAACCTGAGATTAGTTAAGCTGTATAAAAGTTATTCACCAGTCTAAATTGATATAGTATAATCTGGCCATGCATGTATTACATGTTTATGTTAATGTAACTCTTTAGGTTACTGGTAGCCTGTGAGTGTCACTGCTGGCAAAGTGGTAAAAGGTTAACAGCAGAAATTAGTTTGGACTAGGGTTGCAGTGATATACCGGTTTTTAGGTAAGTTGTGATATGAAAGTTGACAGTTATCATACCATGTAAATTTGTGTATTTACGATATTGAAAAAAAAAAAAAATTGCAACCGGACAGAGAATTTCATCTTATTTTAGTAATATTCAAAGCAAAACTTTTTACACATAGGCCTACTTGCATTTTAAAAAATGGTTTTAAGTTTTAATTATAGTGATTAATCCTTTACTCAGCTAAAAATAAGCCTTCGGTTTCATTTGTTTCAGGGTCATTCTGACTGATAATAATAATAATAATGACAATAATAATGATATTTTCTCTATTAACATTTTATTTCCCAACATAGAAATTCAAATTCATAGAAATCTTATGCATGTTACGGGGAATACCATGGTGGGGAAATTCTGAATCTGTTACCTCTCTGTCAGATTTAATATATTAATCCCTAAAATACTGGAATCAACCCCAAAAATAGAATTACTGCCTCACAGTTGTTTGCCTTTGTGAACCAGTCAAGTTGAGCTAACAGTTTACATCTATGTCTGTCAAAACATAAATGCTTCATACACATCATCCCCCCAACAGCACA
>JAPZEB010000024.1:1193307-1205558 GCA_029783705.1 Chaetodon striatus
TTTTTATACATAAATGTTGGTATCTATGAGCAACAAAATGAGCTAGTAAACCTAGCATGAATGTGCACAATTTTAGCTGTGGGGGCTAATAAAGTCAATATGGTGGCCCTGGGGTAAGTTGAGCAATTTGGCCAGGCGTAAGTTGAGCCACCACAAACACTTAATGAGTGTATTTTGGCTATATATGTCCTAAATATTCAATCAAGATTCTTCATTTTTATGATTACAGAGTGGAGTACATCATGCCTCATGCATATAAACGTAAAACAAGCAGGGGTTTAGCTACCACTTACGTTTTTGAAAGAGCCATGAGAGAAGGGAAGTCTGTTCGAGCTGCAGCAAAGGATGCCAAAATAGACAGAATGACACTGAAGAGGTACACTGACAAAAAAAGAAAAGGTGCCTTTGAAAAAAAAACAGGCAATGATGGAGTCGCCAAGGCAAAAAGGGTTTTCTCAGATGACATGGAGTCTAAGTTTGCCAAACATATTAAAGATCTTGCAGATCAATTTCATGGGCTTACTAGCCTGAAATGTAGAGAACTTGCCTACAAGTTCGCAAAGCAAAACAACATCCCGGTCCCAGACAGCTGGTCAAGAGAAGAACGAGCGGGTAAGAGATATTGAACATTGAGATCTATCAAAATATGATATTTGGAGGAGAAAAATAAAATATAAATATATAGGGGGTCGAGGGCGATGGCTCAACTTACCCCACTCCTATGCTCAACTTACCCCATACACAGGGTAAGTTGTGCCATGTAACCAGCTTTTTTGGGCATGCTAGGTTGTCAAATGGTTATGTTTACACTCATTCTGATTGTTTATTTATTATTAGTTTATTTATTTATTAGTTAGCAACAAAACTATAATTACTGCGATGTAGTGATCCTGAATATGGAAAGTGGCTCAACTTACCCCGGTCTCCCCTACCAGAGGTGTCACATAACAAGTTTTATATGAGAGAGAAGAGATAGTTAAGCAACACTAAAGGATGAAAATCAATGCAGATCTACTCATCCTTTTTACTTGTTCAAACTGGGTGCCCATATTACCCACAATGCAACTCAAACGCCAACAGTTTAGTCAGAGATTCAGTGTTATGCTATAGTAGCAGTTAATATATCCTGGAGTCCAGAGGTGAGAAGAGGGCTACAGGGGCTTTTTTTTGTTTTCCAGTTTTACGTCTTTAGACCTATCCAATGCTGCCTCAAGTGACATCACTTGAGGACACACAGCTCTGTCTGGAGACACTAAAGGCTTTAAGGCTCAGACACTCGGCAACAAAGACGTAGTGGTGACAAAAGCTGACTGTAGCACATGAACACACCCCAAAGACTACAGCCAATGGCCAACCAGCACGTACCATCTGTGCCTGCTTGAGAGGTAATAACTCTACACCAGCAGATGACAATAGTCTGCGTTTGTCATTAAAAAGGGAATCTAGAAGACTGTCTTGATGCCAGTTCGACGGTTAGCACATTAACAACACAAACCAATGTTGAAAGAACAGAACATATTCACCAGTAAACTATAACACAAACCATCATGACACATTTTTTCTGCTAAAGAGCTTAATGGCGAAATAAAAATAATCTTACCTTATTTAACAAGTTTGTTTTGGTCTTAGCTAAGTCTGGTCTAGTGACAGACGCTCACCGACAGGCCAAATTTGACCAACGGCCAACGATCTGCTTGATGTGTCAGGGCCTAGACTACATTTTTCACGTACGCAGAACTCCCCAACACCTGAAAACACACTTTTTAGCCATATGAAATTGGAGTTCTCCTTTAATAACATTTTTACTGTGATGGTCTACAGCAGGGGTGTTAAAAACATTTTAATTCATGGGCCACATACAGACCAGTTTGATCGTAAATGGGAAAGTCCAGGAAAACCATTACATAACAACCTTTGAAAAAAAAAAAAAAATCTTCCAAATTATTCCCTACCTTTTAGTGACAAAAAGAATAATTGCATGCTGAAAGTTTTCATTCAGTTACAAACAGATGATAAATAGCCTGAGATGTCTTAAGAAAAATAAACGCAATATCCACAACATGTCTCAATTTTTACACATTTAGCCAGTCTGCTACTCACTGTCATTACTTGTGCATGTTTCCATACATTTCCACCCCTGTGTAGTAATGCTGTCATCACCGCAACAGACTAAAGTGGAAGCTATTGAAAAAGCAGGTTTAGTTATCCACTGGCTTACGAACAGTACCGTAGCACTACAGCTCCACTCGTTTCAAGATTGAGGTCTGACACAGATTTTTGTACTGAAGCTGCAGATTGAAAATATTTGCATAATATTTGATAACTTTACACAGGACCCCAAACTGTATTCTGGTCTTAAGCAGCATTTACATGATGTAGGCTCCTCACTGTTTAACTTCCAGCTGCACAAAGTCATCCCATTGGTGAGATGAAACCCTTTGGCAGGCCTGTTCATGCCCGCAGGCTACATGTCTGACACCCCTGTTCTACTGCAACAGGAGGGTTAAGACAGGATTTAGACAGCTTCCGTGCATCTTCACCATGAACAACAGACTCAACTTAAAGTGGAGTTTTCAACCAACAGCAACATTTTGTGTTTTGCTGAAATAACATTGGATATTATCAGATTTTGATGCTTTATGGATTCCATCAGTCATGATTTTTATTTAGGTATCACAGTTTGTGCTTGTTTAGTTGAGAGCAGGGTCCCCCCTACTCAAAATGTAACCAGAAGCAAAGCAACACAACTAAATGATTGCCTGGTTTGGCTTAAAATAGCATTTGCCAGACTTTTTGTTCCCCTCAAATTTTAAACATGCAACATAAAAGGATCGTTTGGTGGGGGAGCCATAGCTCCAAATTGGAGTCCACCAAGTGTGAGTTCAATAATTATCTAATCCACAATTTTTAAGTGAAAATGTTTGAGCAGAGACACAAACATGGTATGTTACAGTCTTCAATTCAGTTTCTAAACTGATGCATACACACACAACTATATAATCTGCATAGTGCAGGTGAAACCAGGAAGGAACTCTGTCAAATCTACACTTTGTATGGTGTGAACACGTTTATTTTTTACCTCCAATAGTAAAATTCCATTTCATTCCATTTTCTCTCTTCACCATGACAGCCCAGTGCAGCACCCGCATCACTGCAGATGCCACACCAAACCACCGATCCATCTCATGCTACATTCTACCCTTACTTGTGAACAAGACCCTGAGATACTTGAACTCCTTCACTTGGGACAGAAACTCACTCTCAACCCAGAGGGGGCAGTCCACACTTTTCCAGCAGAGAATCATGGCCTCAGACTTGGAGGTGCAGACTCTCATCCCAACCGCTTCACACTTGGCTGCAAACCACGGTAGTGCATGCTAGAGGTCTTGGTGTGATGAGTAAAATAACTTTCTAAAGTAAGACAAAGTTGTTGGGCCAGTGTATGTTTACAGCTTATCTAAAGAGTATAACTCATACATGAGCTAAATAATGACCGTGTAGTGGGAAACTGAAAACAGACTGCTACATTTTATCAACACTGAAATCACATGACCCAAAAATTAACAAGACATATTTGTCCACACTTCTGTGGGATTGGATCAAAATGTGTCATTAGCATAAATTGAGGTTAAGGCTTAGGGCAACCAGTGTAGTATTGATAAATTCTATTAAAACCCACTGAAGTGCATCATATCCATCTCTCAGCTGCATCTATTTCAAGACAAGATCAGCCTCATATATGGGCAAACTGGTATATTTGTGTGGCTGTAACAGAAAAGAGAGAGAAGCTGCGATCCAGGGAAGGGGATAAAAAAGAGAAACAGGGTGGTGACAGGCGAGGTCGAGCAGAGGAGGAAAATCTAATATGAAAATGAAAATGTAAATGTGTTGAGGGAAGGGGTGGGGGGGATTGTTGAGGAGCGGGGGGGTAGTGGTTAGCAGTTTTTCAAGCCGGCCCTAATCTTCCCTCGGCGGGGCCCAGATAGCGATCGCTAACAGGAGGCCAGCATTGGGGCTCCTTTGAAATGCAGAGCGGCTCGGTGTGTAAATTGGAGGCGCCCCGGCAGTGCTGGCAGATGACACGTGGCACTTGCAACCCTCAGCGCCCGTCCAGGGGCCACAACGCCACAAAGGTAAATCTTGCACATCAGACAATTTCATTTTCAGCACAGAGGGGACGGATTGCACAATACCTGGATCCTTTCAGATGATAATGTCCCCCCCAGAGGCGGATCATCATTTAGATTTTTTCACTCTGTCCCTCTCTGTGCTGACATGTAAACTCATGCCTGAAGAACTGCACCAATTCAGCATGTGCCTCAGTTTTTTGTCACTTTCTTTGAGGTGCATTGCAGTTATGAGACCATTAGATCCATAGATGAACTTTCCTTGCAACATAGTCTTCACATCAGAAGAATTGTACAGATATTTGAACAACTGGCGGATCTTTAACAAACAGTAGGTGGCTGCTAGGGCAACATGTCCTCCAGGGCACAGTATCAAAAAGAAAAAGGACAAAAAAGAAAAAAAAAAGCAGAAAAATATCTGCAAATATTCTTTTATTGTTTATTTATTATTATTGTTTGTTAATAATTGTTTAAAAGTCAAATGGCCTGCCCGTGGGCCCTGCTAAGGTGACTTTTCATGATTATGATATGTGAAAAAACGAAGTGCTTTACTCATACGACCTATACACCCTTCATGGTTCCATTTATGTTTACAATTTGAAGATGCAACCACCCCACCAGACTCAGTTAAGACTTCTGTCAAACAAAAAACAAAACAAAACAGTTATTACCCACCTATGAAGCATAATTAAAATCCACAGGGCAATATTATCCAGACAGAAGCATTGCTTACACAGCTATCAGTTTATTTCTCACACACTGCCAGTGTTCCAGATTATCTAAATCCAGCAAAAATATTTAGTCCAAACACATAATACATCAACTGATATCCACAAACTGCTGTTGCTTCATTTCAGTGTTTCTCCACACATTAACCATGATTTCTCTGTCCTCCATGTAAACAAAGTGACCGGCCAAATGACCAAAATGGAGGTGAACTTCTGGCCTTTTCATTGACACCTCACTTGAGCCAATAGGAGCTTCCAATGCTGCTGCTATGGCCTTGGTAGCCAATGAAGGCCTGTGTTGCTCACAGTTCCAGGGTTTAAAGCCCTTTAAAGAGCCAGTGAATGGCCCTAATGGCCGGATGGCTTATTGGTCTTGCGGTCAAAGACTCTCAGGTGCTTTTTTTACAGTCTATGGCAATCACCTTTCACATCTATATATTAAGCGCAAGGTTTCCTTTCGTGTCTTCGCCTTTCATGTCCGGGATGCCGCAACCAACACCGGGACATCAGCAAATGCACATGTTTATGTTTAGCCACCAAAAGCACATGGTTAGGTTTGTTTTTTGTTTTTTTTTAAAAAAACATGGTTTAGCTCTACGTACAGTACAGGGAAGTGAACACCAGCCTCCAGGGTGAAATTCTGGGGTTTGTTGGACCTATTGAACACCCCTCCCAGTCACCCCATAAGGACTCTCTGGCTCATTATATAATGATGTTACCAGCAGCATATCATACCGCCACAACAGGTGTCATCTGAGCATGTTATAAACTGATGCCTTCCATCCGCATATCACACTGTAGCCACAAGTGCCGTCTTGCTGACCATCATAACACCGCCAAAAGTTCTGTCCATCCATGTTACACACTAACGCCAACTGGTGACGTATCATACCACTGTGAAAGGGGGCTTTTAGCATCAGTGTCTGACACTGAGTGGCAGTATTTGACGACTTTGGAATGAGGTGCAATTTGGGTGAATTTTACAGCATGCTTAACTAAATTGCAGGCATGATGGGACTTTTCTAGGGCATTGAATTTGCTACGTCAGGCACTGTGCCGAAATATTTTGTTTGTGGTACTACATAATATTAACAGTAAAATGTGCTTAAATAAATACTCCTTATGATTTATATGCAATTAAACCCAGTCTTTGATACTATAAAGGCATTTCATTTTTGGGTCATGAGATCAGTATTGACTTGAAAATGCAACAAACACCAGATGAGTCAAACATTCAGAAGCATTATGGCACCAATAGAGTATTGTTCCTTTTTTATTCTTCTAAACTTTTTTGTCGAATGATATTGAAGCTATTTTTTCCTCATTTTATTTCCCCAGGCTGATGCTGTCTGAGAAATCGCCCTCAAAAGGGGAAGTGGAAAGCCAGTAGTGCTTCTCTCACACATTTCCATGCTATCAACAAACTATAATCCACAGCCGTCTCCCACTTTGTCTCCACCCCTCCACCCTTTGTTCCAGCAGGGTGCTGCTGGTCCTGCTGCAGACGAGGATACACGGCGGCTGTTCCGCCAACTTACCAAACCAAGCCCCTCTTCCCATGTACCTTCACTCTCAGCCTCCTTCTTAGTCAGTCTATTACATGGCAACTCATGTTCCAACACATGTTTCTCAGCTTTCTACATCTCATTGTATTTCACACTGACTTATGCCGGCTGTAATCGCTTGATGCTAACAGTCATGAAGCTCCTTCATATTGAGCAGGTCCGTGAAAATAATATCTAGTGATTTTTCTTCCCTTGGCTTATGTAATTGGTTCACCCACCATGTGTGAAAGACGGTGATGGACGCTCTTATCTAAATGCTAGAGAGTGAAGGAAAAGATCCTCTTCTGCTGGAGATGGTAGAGAAGCTAAAGTCCCATGTAGCATGAGAGCTAACAGCATCAAAACTCTGCAAATACAACCAACACACACAGGACTGGAAAGAAAAAAAAGGAGGCATATAAGTGGTGACAGGGTGATAAAAAAGAACCCCTAAATATTTTAGCTAGGTTACTAGCATGACTGGCAGCACTATGAAGCATGCTAACAGGGATCTAGCTTGGACCTGATCCCCTCCTCCCTCACCTCCACTGTCCCCTATTCCAGCACTACCACTTGCCTGCGGCCCCCGCATATAGATGGAAAGTGACACCGTGATTGTGTGCGGGGCCCAGCCACGCTCAGATGAGGATGTCACTTCTGCCTAGCCTGATTGCCACATTCGGCGGGCACGGCGGCAAGGAGTTAAATTGAGGGAGAAAAGGTCAGGAGCCAGTGGTCATCTGCTCTCCCTCTCTCTCCCCCAAATTACTTGTCCTCCAGGAGGGGAATGAAAACAGACAGGGCCCGGCCCGGGCACCTGAAGCTTGGGAGATGATCCGCGAGACCGGCAAGCCACCGGGACAGGAATGTGAACAAGGGA
Organism: Chaetodon striatus; assembly: GCA_029783705.1. Classification (NCBI taxonomy): domain Eukaryota; kingdom Metazoa; phylum Chordata; class Actinopteri; order Chaetodontiformes; family Chaetodontidae; genus Chaetodon; species Chaetodon striatus. Next base: position 1,200,587 of record JAPZEB010000024.1, read on the forward strand.
TGGAGGTGAAAAATAAAAGAGGTGGGGGGGATCAGGTGTGTGTGTGAATGAAAGAGAATAGCTGGTAAAGGTGTCACACTCAGGCGAGTGCACAAAGCAGGCATATACTGCTGTAGGAAAAAGACAGAAGGTCAAGGCAAGAGTGAAGTCCCAAAGATAGCTGCGGAGCGTCTGAATGCAGGGTGGAGGATTAAATTCAGCTGTTCGTGAGGCAGAGTCTGGGCTGCAAATCACAATCTGTGGCAAATAAATTCATCTCTGTGTTTCCACACTTCATGAGGAAAACAGAACATACACATTTACATGAGGAATGCACATGACACTTTGGATAATGTTCATTTAAAGGATAAATTCATTCTTAATTAAATACTCACATGCTGTATGTGTATTGAAAGACTCCACTGTAAGACAGTGGAGGACTAGTAGTAAGCCTGTTCTGGTAACAAACTGACTCACAATGGTTAAAAAGAGGAGAAGTCACAGCGTCATACCACGTTATACCAATGGGGTACAACACTTGCTCAGTGAAATCTGAACAGCACTTACTGAGAGGCTTAATAGCTACCACACTATCATAGAACATAGAGGATGATTGATCTCTTTTTCACTGAGGCATCCCCAGTTGACCTTGAGTCAAAATATTTGTATGAAAACTAAAGATATGGGTAAGAATTACACTTCTGTAATTATTGTAAAAGTCAGTAATGAAAAACAATAAACAAATCCTTTTTATATGCAAACGTTCTATTGTATATATGGCCGCCATGCCATTGAGTGTACCCAAAAGTTCCTTCAGGCCTAACGCACCCTTTGGAGGCTGAAAAGCACCCTAAGCGTACCTGTACAGACACCATCCCTTTATTCCTACTGCTGTCTGCTGTAACCCTCCAACACTGCAGCTCCAGTTAATCACAGACTACTTGAACAGTAATGAACATCCTGCCTCCCTGGGACAGTTGGGGCAGTGGGTAGGGTGGGTTAGGACACCTTGTTCTGGGCAAAAAAGAAATATAATTTAGATTGAAAAAAAAAACTGCAGACTAAGTTTGGCCACCTTATATTTGCAGTGCCACTTGTTCACACATTTATTAAAGGAAAAGGAAAACATTTGTAAAATGGCTGTTTTTTAAGTCTTCATTTTATTTAAGTCAATAATAATACTTGAGAGTTGAAAAATGTTTCACGGTTGAACATATTCAAATCATGCTCAGGAGTTGTAGGCCTATATGAAGTTTGTGCTTTTTTTTTTTTTTTTTATCTTACACAGCCTATTCATTTATCTCAGCAGTCTGGAGCTCTTATTTGACATTAGCTCAATGACTTTACAGTAGCTCTTATTCAGCTTTTGTCTACTTTTTTGTAAAATTTGTAAAAGTAGGAACTGTAAACAAAACTTCCCCAAATGCCTTCTGTGCTAGCTACCAACAAAAATTCAGCACTAGCATGAATGGATAGGCCAGAAAATTAGCTTTCCATCAGTGTTTTTTTGTGCTAAAACTGTAAAGTAAAAGAAAAACAAAACAAAACAGACAAAAAAAAAACCCAAAACAAAACAAGACATGAACATACATGCTGCAAATTTCAGACTGTGACAGACTGTTTTCTCCACTTTTGGCTTGTGGGTGTATGAGCATGGTAAATGGCATAGCTGCTTTCTAATTTGCTAAAACGCACTGTCCCGACAATCAACCCTGTCCCAACTGACCCTGCTCTCCCCTATCCCTCAACCATGGCTAAGCAAGGAAGCACAGTATGAGGGCAACAAAGACAAAATGTCATACTAACCCTGGAAGATACCCATGATTACTTCGTGGCCAGTATGGTCAGATGGAATGATTACAGCTATCAACAAGGCTGCATTTTCCCCTGGGTGTACATGTCATTCTTTTGTCACACTTATACAGTCTCTAACAAAAATCTCTCTAACAGTCCTCTCACTGTTCAGCAGTCTAAATCCAAAGGAGAGGAGCTCAGAGTTGATAAAAATGTTGATATGGCCATTGAGGTCACCTTCAATTAATACCATGCTCCAAAAGCAGTATCAAGTTTCATGAGTGGTGGCGAATGGTTGTTTCATTTTTTTTTTTTTTTCCCGCATTTTGCCACCAAGGACACAAATAGTTATCCATAAAACTGATTGGTTGTTTGTTAGGAATGCAGCCTGCTGGAAGCTTTGCTGAGATACTGGATGACTCACTCTTATCTCCGTTCTTGTATTTCAGAAAAACATATTACTGGATTTATATTTTGATGTACAGATGACATGTAATGTATGTAATTTTGTTATTTTAATAAAAAGATATGGGAATTGACAATTAATCAAATCTAAAGCCGCTTTCCCACTGCACAGAAAGAAAAAAAAAAAACGCCAATACCCGCTAACATCTGGCTTTTTAATGTAGTGAGAATGTTTTTTATTTGCATTCACACCTGAGTCAAATGACTCTGCAGTAGTCATGGGTATTGGTGTAAATGCCAATAAAAAACATTCTCACTACACTAACCTTTGGTTCTGATTGGCATTGATGGGAACAAAACACCTGGGTGAATGCACTAGTTATAGCCCCTAAACTCGTGAGATGCAATGACGCATCGTCACAAAACACTGTCCGTCTTCACCCAAGCAGCGCTCAAGAATTGATCCAAATTAGTCTGCACCAAGTATGAATGAGAGACTGAATTAATCAGAGATGAAAAGAAGCAACCACTCTAAGCTTTTCTTTCCTCCATGCATTGTCTCTTAGTGCTGTCTGCTGTATAGCTGTTCTCTGGCCCGTCCATGACCTCAGCCTGACATACAAAAAACACAACTCAACTGTTTACATTTTATTAAGGCTTAAACGTACGCATAACTAAGGGCGGGCTGCTCTGAGTGGACAGGTTGTCTGCCGATTGTGTTTTCATCTTCTCAGTAAGATCCATCCCTCGCTTCTCCACTGCTGCAACCTCTCACCCAAGTATGGTCACTTTTCCAAAGACCTTAACACACTCTCATACCGTCCTTGTCACATATCACTGTTTGGTCATGGACTTTCCATGTCCACATATGATGTGCAAAGTACCCTGGGTGGGTTGGTTGTTGACATTCTGGGATGCGATCAACTTCAGCCTGTTACATGCATTGTCTGTTTTCAAAATAAGCCTCCATTTTCACAGGAAATGTACAGTTTCTTACAGTCTCTTTTAAAATAAATGTACTACATCGATACAACACTGCAAGTTGACTTTTTTTTCTTCAACAACAAAAACACGTGCTTACATTTAGCCAACACATGCACATGGTTGGGTTTAGAGAGAAAAAAAGGGTTGGCTTTACATTCATACAGGAAGCAGTTGTTGGACCTATTCACCACATCTCCCGCCCACCCTACTCGGCCTTTTGCCCCCTTAACTAACGTTGTTGTCCAGCTCCATATACCACTGAAGTCACTGACCGAGCACCAGTATTCCACAACAGCGGAGTGGGACCAAGTTGAAAAACCAAGATGGCGACAGCAGAAATGCCAAACTAGAGGCTTCAGAACTAAAGTTCAGAAACCAGTGGGTGACGTCATGGTAGCTACGTCCATTATTTTTACAGTCTATAATCAAAACACTGAACATAAATACATGAACATGAACATAATAGGCTTGTGTGTAACCAGCAGATTTTCTACGAGCAGGTCTCTATTTTTTTGTGTCTCATGCATGCATATGAGGATGCGGTGATGCTGTACACATTCCTGCCAATGGTTTCACTGACCTACAGATGGCAGTAGTGATAAGCATCAATGCACAAACAAAGGCAAAAAAGAAGAAGAGTGCTAGCGAGTAAAGATGGATGTAAACAATGCAGGTTTAAATAGGTTTGCAAATGTTTTATGAAGAGGTAAATTAATTGAACACATTCAACCTCTAGGATAAGCACAATGTGGTCTGGTGAACACTGAATGTAACTATTAGTTAACAAGACAATTTTACAGGGCACCATCAAGACAAAACCCCACCCTTTAATGTTAAACAACATTTTTGAGGGCTTTTTGACATCCTGCTGAAGGTGACTGTCCTCAGCATCATTCCTTTTATAAGTGAATTTTTCCATCTTAGCCTGCATTTCTCAGTAGGTTAGAGTGTTGAATCTTAAACATGTGTCCAGTGTGATTTGACCTATTTTGTGCAGATAACTGGAGTGTCTCTGTGAGCTTGGAAATGGTTGGTCACAGTAAAACTGGAGTTATGATCTGCCTTTATATTGTTCAGTGTGTTCCCTGCTTGAGATACACAAAATACACTTGCTCAATTGAACCAGTAAAGCAAAAGGTAAAGGTTTTATCACATCACAGAGGATGAGGTGTTTAATGTTGATACAATATCTGATGAAGATGGAGGTGTGCTCCTGTAACACTCAGCTAAGCTTGTAAATATGCAGAAAAAGTCAACATACAGTGCATTTGTTTGAGGCAGAGGTTGGAGTGGAGATGAACCTCATTCTTTTGTTGTTAAGTGGAATCACATCCACTGATGTGACTTACTGTAGCCACAGATCTACACCTTACACTGCCTGTCCTGAATAACCTACACATTGTCAACTACAGTGCTGGTGTCCAGTATGAATAATAAAACCCTGTCACATTGAAGTGTGTATCTCAGCTTAACTTAAACATACAGCTCACACAGGATATTACACCTGCAGTCTGAAGGCCAAATCTATAGGGCACTTTTTGGGGCTGTGACCTTTGCTCTCATATAGAATCTCTGATTGTGACTGATGGTTTATTTTGGGACTCAGCAATCCATTAGCTCACCATGTTGCATTCTGAAACCAGGATAAAATGTATAACTTGGATACTGATTTATGTATACTAGTGCAGTGCCCATAGGAGGTATGTATTCCTATAGAAAGAAGCTTAAGTAGGTTTTTCATGTATGGCCAAATGAGGCTGTGTTCAATGGTTGGATGTACAAAGAGGTGTACATACTCTTACATAGTGTT
>JAPZEB010000024.1:1260947-1275281 GCA_029783705.1 Chaetodon striatus
GTTGGTCATCTCACTGTCTGTGATGGCACATTGAACTCTGCCAAGTATTGTGCCATTCTCAAAACCCACATGCTCCCCTCTGCACGTGCACTGTTCCGTCGAGGTCAAAACTGGATGTTTCAACCAGATAATGTCCCTTGCCACACATCCAGGGCCAGTAGAACTTGGCTGCAGGAGCAGTGGTTAAATGCACTCGAAAGGACTCGAAACTCAAACTGTAGGACTTGAGACTTGACCTGAGACTTGTCAGTCTTGACTTGGGACTTGACTCGGGACTTGCCTGTCTTGACTTGGGACTTGACTCGGAACTTGAGGACAAAGACTTTAGACTTACTTGTGTGTCCCACCTCTGGTATGAACCCATGGAGGATTAACATGACTACGTCAAACTGTGTAGTGTGTGTTAGGATGTATATTTGTCAAACTCACTGCTGTGTTTGACCAATCAGTGACAGACATCATCAGTTGGAACGCCACTGGGAGATGGAACAGAAAGAGGTAAAAGACCAATAGACACTAGATTCCTTTCTGACTGCGTTAGTGTTTGTTCAGTCTACTGTATGTACAGTAAGTGTACTATGAAACTTGTAGAGGATGTATGTGCTCTATGCTGACGGTGTGGTTTCCTTTACAGCACTGAATACTATGCACAACATTCATTTAGAGTGTCATGTGTAATTTACACTTTGTATTATAATTTAAGTGATAAGATCTACTACAAAAATGTTAAAGTATGTTATTTTCATTCAGGGACATGGCTAGCTCAGCCAGGAATATGCATTAGCTATGGGCCCATAAATGCTGAAACCTAAAAGACATTTTCTATGTATAAGCCAAGTGAGACACTTTTATTGCAATGAATGTGCAATCTTGGAACACAATACCAAGTTCCCCTCATGGTCCAATGTGTAGGAGTTAGGGTGATATATGGGCAGAAATGTAATATAATAAGTATATTTTCTTTAATTGTGTTTTCGTTACCTTAGAATGATTAACATTTACATCTCTCTAGGAAGCAGGTCCTCATCCACGGAGTCCGCCATGTTGCACCACCATGTTTCTATGGTAGCACAGAACAGACAAACCAAACACTGGCTGTCGATAAAGAAATTCCCTTTTTCACGTTTGCCTCTGAAGTTAGCAGCCCCTCTGCAACAAGCGGCGTCAGAAAAACATAGATTTTTTAAACGTGAAAGTGTTTTCAATGTTTTTACTTATTTGTTTTGAAGAGGAAGAGACCTCTGTGAGTAATTCCGTTCCTGGTAAAATCCTCCTGAATAATACTGAAGGCATCCTAACCAAAAGTTCACGCTTGACACGTGGTGAAGTTTTAGCTGGTTGCCATCTTCAATCCTCACTGCTCCTTTATCTGTGATTACACATTCTATTATCGCCACAAAATTCAATATATGGCTGTCTCTAAAGTAACCTTACATTTCTGCTTGGGCAATTCTTTAGCACATGAAAGGGTATCTCATTAACTACTGGCTAAATTTTCAAGATGGAGATTTACAGTCCCCAGGTGATGATGCCTTATGCTCTTATTGACCCTTTCCTTCAGTAGCAACATTAGGCCAAAGTTTCCATCTATACACAAAAAGTCAGAACCCAAGTAATAGATTACCTTCAGCTCCCCAGATGATGAACCCTTTTATTTGCATGCACTTTCCTCTAGTCCCATCCTCAAAACAAATGGTCAACTTTATAATATCACATTTCATATGATATCACATTTCATGTTCACATTCATGCTTCCAGATAAACACCCTTTGTTTTAAACTCAACATTTTTATGCCTCCGTGCCAGTGACAGCCCAAAGCATTATGTTTTCCAGGTGTCTCTACATCTGTCCATCCATACTCTTGAATGAGATATCTTAGAAACACCTCAAGAGATTTTTTTCAAATTTGCACAAACGTTTACTTGGACTCATGAACAGATTAGAATTCGGTGGTCGAAGGTCAAAAGTCAAGGTCACTGTGACCTCACAAACATGTTTTTGGTTAAAACTCAAGAATTCATGTACTACTCTCAACAAAATTTTGCAAAAATGTCTAATGAGATAAAATGATGAAGTGCTGACCTTTCATATATAAAAGGTCAAAGGTCACCTTCACTGTGACGTCATAATGTTCTGCAACACTTTTCTGGCCATTATTCAGTGTCACGTTTTGTTAAGGAACAGAGGGGGAGACGCTTGGTCAGATACTGAATTGGTAAGTCGAATCTTAAGTGTCCACCTTGAAACTGTTTTGATTGTATAAATCTGTGCTGCCGGGAGGATGATGTGTGCAAAGCATCCATGTTTTCACTGTAAGCGCAACTTGACTAGTGCACAGAGGCATACAACTGCAAGGCGGGGATTCTAGTTTGTTCTGGGTCTGATTTTGTTAGACCCAAAACAAAATCTTACTTCAGGATTACAGTCTGAATAGAGAATTAAGATCCCGATAAAGTGTGACATAACAGAGAAAACTGTAGTTTTAGGGTTAATTTAGGGTTAAAGTTGGATTTAGGGTTAAGATCAGAAATAGTATTACGCTTAAATTATGTTAAGGAATTTAAGGAATGAACATAGTCAATGGAAAGTCTGTGTAAGTATAGTAAAACAAACACGAGTGTGTGTCTGTGTGCGCACATTCACCCTTGCCCGACAATATCCTCGAGCAGACAAGCAGATCCACCTTCTCCACCTGCCCCTGACTGTCCAGAGAATTAAAACACATCTCTTCCTTGATTCACTCCCAGCCATGTTATTTAAAGTAATTAACCTTAATTTGCCCAAAAAAGACAAATCTGTATTAGACCACTGCCTCTTCAGCAGAGACCCAGTCGCCAACCGCCGTCCATCTCCCTGCGCTCCTAATGGGGTCTCTGCTTAATCAAAATTCAGCCATCAGATCTTGATATTGAATCATCTTTTAATTGGGAGCTACATTCTGGTTAATAGTTTTATAATTCGCAGGCTCTAATAGTCTCACCACTGGGATCCGCTCCAGTTTTTCTTGCTCAGTTGAAGCTGCCACAGTGGTGAGGACTTTTACACTCACACATTTGCACACACTCACAAATATAAAGCTATATATGTGTGTAAATGTAGAGTATATACCCTATTACCCCCCCCCTCACACACACTACCCCATCCAGCCCCTTCAGTAGGTGTGCTTGTAATTCCACTAAGGCAGGTTTATATAGGATCCATAAAAAGAGGTCAAATTATCAAATAAGACTCGTCCGGAGCCCCCGAGACTCAGACTCTGGAGCTCACCTCTATATTTAGCTGCCGAGTAGTTCATTCTTATGATGTGTGAAGAATAGAGGGACTTGTACTGTAGCTGCATTGATGGTAGAGCTCTCCAGCTGGGATATGTCTCAGCTCCTTAGGGATGGACCTTTTTTGTAATCCCATCCATCCCCTGTGTGTGCAGTTTGGCATCTGCTGATTTGTGCACTGCTAAATGTGTTGATGGTCATATGGAAATGATTCATGACAGCTGTAGAAATTACAGCCAAGAAAAGACACATGATAAATGTGAATATGGTATATGTGTGTTGATAAGGTGTTTTCTGAGAGTGCTGTCAATGTCCCAATACCTCCTCCATGAAGTATTTCTGCTCTGAGATTGTATATGCCAATCTGTCATTTCAATGAAAGTGAATGCACTAAAAATTTGCTGTATAAATACTGGAGGTGTTCAGTGGCACATTCATGTTTATTACAAGCCTACCCAAAGAAAATATGATTTATAATTGACAAATATGCTAAATCACACTAACTAAAACACAGGTTAGGCCCCCTCCACCCCACTGTTCAGCAGCCAAATTGTGTATCTTAGATTTTTTGAGCTTCTCACAGAGCAAGTCAGTAGACCTTTCAAATGATTCTGCTCTTTTAACAGCATGATCATTCAATAATTAAGTGACTTTAAGAAACTGAAACAGATTAGCTTTCTGCTATACACCTCTGTTAAAACTAAAGCCCCAGTTCCTGCTGATGAAATATGACCCCAAAGCATGATGCTGCCACCAACATGCTTTACCATGGGTATGGTTCTCTTTTGGTGATGTGCAGTGTTGTTTTTGTGCCAAATATACATATACATAGTGGAATTATGGCCAAAAAGTTTAACCTTGGTTTCATCAGACCAGACACATTTTCCCACATGCTTTTGGGAGATTTGATGTTTGTTTTTTTTTGGAAAATTTAGCCAGGCTTGGATGTTTTCCTTTGTAGGAAAAGACTTCCATCTTGCAACCCTACCCCAAAGACCAGACACATGAGGAATACAGGAGATTGTTGTCATGTGTAATCCACAATCAGTACTTGTCAGAAATTCCTGAAGCTCCTTCAGTGTATCTGTAGGCCTCTTGGTATCCTCCCTGACCAGTTTTCTTCTTGTTTTTTCCTAAATTTTGGAGGGGCATACAGTTCTTGGTAACGTCACTATTGCTTAATATTTTCTCCACTTGTTGATGACTGTCTTGTTGTGTTCCATGGTATATCTAATGCTGTGGAAATTTTTTGTACTCTTCTCCTGACTGATACCTTCGTCAACATTGAAATCCCCTTGATGCTTTGTGGACCATCTTTTTTTTTTTTTTAATTCATTGAAGTGCACTAGGGTGTAAGAACCACCAAATGTAATTGATAATTTTTAGATATTTTGTTTACTAATGAGCCAGCCCAGTTGCCAGATTAAAGTTTTGGCACGGAATGTTTCTGCAAACATGAATGATACATAGACAAGATGCCTCCGACCACTGATGGAGACCAACAAACAGCAAAAGTTGTTTGTCAGTTTGTAATTGTTGAGTTGCCAGTGGCTTTTTAGCCACCAAACATGGGTGGTTTTTAATGACCTGCTGCTTTTTTTCAATCATGATAGTGCCATGGAAAACGACATTACGACAAAGAGACATTACCATGTTTCCAGTTGTGATATTGCCACAAAAAAATAGATTAAAAAAATTATAATAATTAAATGTGATCTTTACGAACCATAAACAAGTGGTTTTTGTGCATAAACCTGACAAGATGTTAACCACAGCGTTATTGAAGTTTCAACATATCCGCTACATAATAAGGCACAAATGTAATGTATCCATCGTTTGCAGAAACGTGTTGAGTTGATTAACACACACATTTTCACCTCTTCAGTAAAGGCAGACCATGGCTCCCTGAAAACCAGGAGAATCACATTTCCACATCAGCAGTGAATGCTTTAAGAAAGAATACATATATGTAAGGCAAAAACGCTACTTCTGACCAAACCAATCTTTACTACACTTATGGTTTGATACAACCTTGCACTTTAGATTTCACTTTAGGTTTTAGGTTTGGATAAGTGTTTGTTTCTTTTCCTTTTTTGGGGGGGTATTTTTTTCATAACTGGTCTTAAAAATATTTTATTCAGTTGTTTTAATGATTGAAATGAAAAAGACATTGAAAAGGCAAGTAAAAGTTTTGACATAAAGCTAGAATTTCCTCCATACTCAACACATTGACAATTTATTTGAATAAAACACATTTTCCGTTTCCTTAAATTGGGAACAATGAGCAGAATTATTTTGGTCCTGCCTGGATGAAGACTCATTCCATTAATTTCATACTTGTTAGTGTAGTTAGTGGTATTCCACATATGTAGTGTACTACTCAATATGTATTCACCTAAACCTAACATCTGGCTATGAGTAAGAGTTATGGGACAATGGTTAAAGCTTTAGCCTAGTGTAACAGTAGCACCAGAGGAGAAGAATCATTAAGTAAGCAAATTAACTTAGTAATGTCAATAACACAGCAATATGTTTCTAAGGTCTGCTAACATTAGCATTACATTACCATTACATTACCACCATAAGATACTGGTCACACCAGTAAGACTGCAGCAGCTAGTGATGGAGAAAGTACTCAGATCCTTTACTTCAGTAAAAGTACCACAGTGTAGAAACAGGAAGTGGGAATCTCGAGTGTTCTGGGACAGTTACCCCAGCTTGGAAGGATAAGCATCTGTAACCCTGTTTTCTTGACTGTTGGTGTTCCCCAGTTCTTCTGGGCTGTGGGTATGAAGCCGGCTACAGCATTTGTTTCTTCCACTTCATAATTTTTACCAACACGGCAAGACAGTACTAACATGATCCAACTTGTGCAGTACAGCAACTTCTCTTCACTGTTATGCACGAGGCACTCACTCTCTCGTGTATCACTCATACCTGTCCCCAGATAACAAGTGCAGGCATCAATTAGCTCATAACCAATGGAACACAGTGACTCCACTTAAACACAAATGAAACAATATACAAAGTACTATAGATGACAATGAAAAAATAATTTATCCGTAACTCAATAAAACTGAATGTATTAGTACTTGAATATAAATAATGTACCCATTAATAAATAACACAGTAACTTAAGTAATAAAAATAACCCAAAAATATAATGTATGCAGTATTATGGTTACGCATTCCTCACTAGCAATGGTAGCTGCCGGTCTAATGTTAATCATCTGTCATCTGTCAATCATTAACAGTGTTAGGGGTAGCCCCTTTTCCACCCCTTTTCCACCGCAGGAACTTTTTTCATTTACCCGGGATTTTGAAAAGCCTCGGAGCGCTTCCACCAAAATTACCTGGGGAAAAAACGTTCGCTCTACCCCCAACTTTCCCTGAAAAAAGTACCTAGAAGTGGGGTAGGACTTTTCAGATTACCCGGAATTCTTGAGGGGTGGGGATATGTGCTGAAGAACGCTGATTGGTGGAACACACATTTGCAGCGTTCTGCACTGTGCAGCCAGTGTGGCTGCAAACTTAATATCATTTCTACAAGTACACATTTACTAGTAGTATCAGCGCTAACGATATCGGTTCTTTCAACAGCACTTTTACACATTTAGGTTGAATTCATCATCATCATGCAGCCTCTCCTCTGCGCGCTGTGCTGCCGCTGAACATACACACACACTTACACGCTACGGTAACCGGTGAACAGCCGAGCGGCTGCAATGGAAACAAACTCAAAAATGGCTCAAGCTGACGGCAGCTACATTCTTTACTGTAGGTGGATTTAAACCTGAGCGAGTAGGAAGCCAATAACTTATCAATCACTGAGAGACAAACAGCCCCCCTCTCTCTAACAGCACTAATATTATGTTACCAGCCAACAAGCTGGTGGAGCTAAATATACGGCACACGCCAAATCATCTACGTCATCAGGATAAGTAGCTGGCCTCTAGTTTGTTTTTTCTTCGTCACAATAATCAGTATATGTTGGATGTGTTTTCATTCACATCCCTTACAACTGAAGAGCAACACCGGTACACAGTCCTGTTCTTCTGTATAACTCTCTCTGGGGCTGTTGTAGCTGACCGGCATACCAGGAATCGGCAGGTGGATCTTCCAGCTCAGGTGTTTCGCGTTCTTCTGATTTACAAGCTAGACATCAACTTCACAATCATGCGGACAAAGATAGGCTTGCTGATGTTATGCAAACTGAGTGCTAACAAAACAGCTTATCATGCATAAGTAATCTACCAGTATCTAGAAAAATGAAACACATAACATTAGCTTACATTTGTTTCTAAGTGTACTACAATTGATATCTTGAATCTTGAAACAGCAGGGCAGGGATTGCACTCTTTTATCCTTATCCTTCAAAAACATATTTCCACATTTCCATTCCCTATACTCTGTTAGTGGGAATTCATTATGCAGAATGGCCCATCTTAGAATAATGTTATATATTATAATTATAATTATAATTATCGATGCTGTTACAGACCTCCTGGAGTTTATTAGTGATTTTTATGTATAATATTTTGGTTGGCTATCCTTTTCATCCAGGCTATCGTGGCTATCTAGTTATTTTCTTCCTCTCCTTTCTAGAGTAAACAAAAGTAATCCAGAGCCATTCTCATCTCTGTCAATCCATAACACAGCATTGTCTATAAGATTATTAATCATTGCCAACTACCTCAAGAGTGTGTTGAATTGAGCGAGGGTGCATTTTAATTTCTATGAAGAGAAAAAAAAAATCATTAATTGAAATGAAATGATGCCCTTGCTGAGCCAGTTTGCCGTATTGTACCATTTCTCTACTCACACATCAGTAGTCAAAGTTGTGTGCTTGTTAAGTAGCTCTACTGTTGAATGTGAAAGGGTTGTTTTTAAATAGCCTCTCAATGCAGATCTGTAAATATGCAATACTTGAAAGTGAACAACTGTGTTTTGAAAAGCAGAGGGTGATATGAGCATGTACAGTGATTTTGTTAAGAATTCAGGTTGGACTGTGTCAGTAATGAATGGTCGAAGGTGCAGTCAAGAGACAGAGAATAGCAAGTAGGTTTGTGTTTACATGGGGACATTCAGAGAGTTTCTTTAGCGTGCGCGGGGCCAGGGGTCGATGGAGCAAGGTGAGAAGAGAAAGCTGCAGCTGGATGAAATGGAGAGAGCAGGGCATGCCTTTGTTGTCCTTTTCTATTCTTCTTCTGTCCTCTCCCCAGTGGGCTGATTTGCTATTGATTAGCAGGCTGGACTCCAGCTCCAGAGCTCCCTCTCCAAGGCTAAAGGCTCAAGGCTAGGCCTCAACAAATGAGCAAAAGTATGCATGTTTGTATATGCTTGCAAAATGTGTGTGAGCACACACACCCACACACACACAGACACACACACACACACACACACTTTTAATCATTAAAAATGCATACCAGACTGACTACAGAGTTCTGGAAAGTCAATGAGCGGCTCTGTACCTGTGTCATTCCAGCTGTGAACTGTTAATAACTGTTTTTTTTTTTTTTGTTTGTTTGTTTTTTGTGGTGGAAGAAAGAACAAACTGAAATATACCTATTTAGACAAAAGTTGCTTGATAAATATTTGTTTGTTGTTGCTTGTAAAAGATAAGTTCTTAGATAAATGTTTTGCTGATTGTGTGGTTTTTAAATTTTGGAATGTGCGGTAAAGTTCCTTCTCTGCTAAGCATTGAGATGCTAGCTTTTCAATCAATCAATCAATCAATCAATCAATCAATCAATCAATCAATCAATCAATCAACCAATCAATCAATCAGTTAATCAATCAATCAATCAATTAATCAATCAATCAATCAATTTATTTGTCACAAACCATAAAATATGATTTCAGTGAAATGCAGTCTTCAGTTCCATCAATTTGTATATACAATATAGTGTAGTACTAACAAATGGATGTCAATGGGGATTAGATTTAGGATTGAACAGGGTCTTCATTTGAGATCCTTGGGGCCTGAGGGCAGAAGCTGCTACTGAGCCTCTCATCACTGGCCTGGTGTATCCGCTACCTTCTTCCCAACCTCAGCAGGGAGAAAAGGCAGTTATCCAGTTGGTTGGAATCCTTAATGATTTTTCTGGGTTTATTCTTGCAGTGTCTGGTATAAACATCCTTTATTCGGGGTACAGCAGCGCCCACCTTTTGGGAGGCCTTACGGCCCTGTTTGGTACTGTCTCCAGTAATGTACCCCGCCAGGACACTCTCAATGGTACAGGAGTAGAAATTCCTTAGTATTTAAGGGGATACCTGGAATTTCCTTAGACTTCTAAGGTAAACCAGTCTCTGCCTTGCCTTTCTCACCACTGAATCAGTATGCAGTGCCCAGGTCAGGATTTCAGTGATGACCTAGTAATAAAAGGTGGAGCTAGAAACACTGCCGTCCGTTGATTGGTCAATAGCAGAAGTTCACTCTTGCTGAGTGCTGTTCATACTGTTAACATTAGTTAACTATAACTATAAAATAAAATTATGTTTTGCTGCCTCTTGCAGCAGCTGTAGACTGAGAAAAAATTAATTTAACTTACTGTGTGCACTGCTGGCAACTTTTAAGTTAGAACGTTTACTTATAATGTTACTCAATGCATGAGTTGAAGACACAAATCTATCAACACAAATTTCTTAAATTTCCATTAGTATTTATTGTCTCTGTCACTGTCTAGTGACAACATACACTTTTAATAATGAGTGGATCAACAGTTCAACAGGATTATGTGAACTACATATATTTTTCAACCTCACTTGGAGGAAAAAAAGCAACGCTGAGCATCATTCCTGTGTTATCATCATTGTTATCTGTAATCGGGCCGACCACAGCTGTGTTGTCAGCAAACTGGTGTTGGAGTCTGAAGTGACTAAATGCTCATGTGTGTACAGACAGTAAAGCATGGGACTTGAAACACAGCCCTGGGGTGCTCCAGTGTCAGGGATGTGATTAATGGGCATGGAAGTAGTGAAGAAACAAAGATGAAACAACATACTGTATATATATATGATTTTTCTTAACTCCAGACAGTGGCTACTATTAGGGACAGACTTGTATTGATCCAATTCTAATTCAAAGTCCTTCACTGCTGTGAGTATAACTACCAGTTTTATTTTAGTCATTCAGATATTTTTGGGGAGAGAAACATGCGACATGGCGTAGCAGCTGTTCTCATACATCCAGTGCTCCTGTTTTGTTTTTTTTCTTCTCAGTGTTATCTTATATATGTACATATCTTATCCTGCAACAACTCTTTTCTTTTCTTACTCATACACACTCACATCAGGATGTGGGTTGGTGTGCTGTAGAGTAATCTCTTACACAGAGGCAGAGGGAGGCAGTGGAGGGTGGAAATGAGGTTTTCAGCCCTCCTCCCGCCTCTGTTCCCCCCTCAGCCTTTGTGCCCAGTGCCCCCTTGTTTATTCAGTCTTACCTATGAAATCTAAACCTGCATACACAGACCAAATTAGATAGTCAGCATCATTTGTTTTCATGTTAAGGCAATCCCCTCTGTTGTTGTCTTTGATGTAATGTTTTAGGGACAGTGAAGATCCCGGGATGCCCCCTAAAGGTTGAAACAGGCCATTGCAGAGGACAGTATTAATAGCCATCCTCGAGTGTTTGCAGAGATGTACACCCAAGCATCAGAGGACACAATAGTCTCCCTCCTCCCCCTCTCACCTCCATTCTCTCTGTCTCCATCCCTCCCCCCTCCCCCTCCCTTCTCCTCTCCTCCCCGCCAACTCCATGTCCCATTCACGCATTAGAATAGTTCACAGGGGCGCTCCCTGCTTCACAGGTAATAATAAGGCCTGTTCCAAAGGCTGCCTTCCACATGGAGGTTCCTCTTGAATAGCCAACACAAAGTGAGAACATGTACCGGGTATGAATGGCCTCCTGGGTGCGCCGTATCATTCGCGGAAATCCAATCTCCCCGCTCATTCTTTAAGTGGACCAAAGGTGATATCGAAAAGGATTGTCAATGTATCAGGTTTTTTTCCCCTTGCATTCTCATATCTCTGTGTGCTCAATGTCAGTTGTAGTCTGTGAATGTTGATGAACACAGGATCAAGGACATATGGAATTTCTATATCGACATGAACTTGGGCAAAGTGCATTTTTCAGTACAAACATATTGGTAGGAGGGAGTGAGATATTTCCTGCAATCCTCACCATTCAAAATTCCGTAGATTCCCTATCAACTCAAATATCTACATTAAGGTCTGTTTTCACTCAGCAGTAACAGCTGCCTTTCATGTTTCACTTTTCTTTTTCATTCTGTTTCTTTCTCAAAGAAAATGAAATAGTGACTACAAGTTGGGTTAAAAAAAGATTTTTAGTTTGAGCCTTCAGAGCAGTGTCAATGAGTTAAAAGTAACAAACTTATACAAAGTGTATGTTAAACCAGTTTAACTGAATTATTTAGATACAGAGTCAAAGTATCAGTTGGTACTGGGGGGACCCATAATAATCTATGTTATTTATTTCACCTAAAGTATCATAGATGTAAAAGAGTATAAGCTGCTAATCTGCCTGGTTGGAAATTCATATTTGCTTATACCCCATTCAGACCAGGGTTAAACCCCTGTCAGTAGTCAGTCTGAATAGACCCAAGTGGTCCATGACCCTCCTCTTAACTTTGGTTTAATAGGAATCAGACACTGCCCATTTATGTAAGAAAACACAACAACATTTTACAAAACACAACATCTCAGTGCTAGGGTAATGGTTAAGTTAGGGTGAAAGGTCCAGTGTGTAGGATTTAGGGGGATATATTAGCAGAATTATATTTTCTTTAGTGTATAATCACCTGAAAATAAGAATCACTGGTCCCCACAACAGACAAACTACACAATGGCTCTAGATAGGGGGACATTCACGTTTTCCCATTGGCCACCATAGTTAGCAGCCCCTCTGTGATGAGAGTGTCTGAAAAACACTTTTTTTTTTTTTTTTAACATGAAACTGCTTTATTATGTGTTTTTACACTGGATGAAGCAGTTTCACTGTGTTGTTTTGAGTGTTTAAAACACCAGGTCTGTTTGTTTTGGACAGGAAGAGACCTCTGTGGATAATACTACTCCTGATAAAAACATCATGAATCTCTGGATCTGAAAGTTTCAGAGAAAAAAGGTGAGCACACATTAGCAGGTGCTGGGTTACCAGCCCATCGAACAGCATGGGAGAATCACTAATTTGTAACATGAAACTGCTTTATTAAGTGTTTTTATGGTTTTAAATAACGGCGGTCATTTGTTTTGGAGAGGAGGGGATCTCTTGTGGATAATGTGGCTCACAGTTAAAAAACCTCCTGAACAATGAACACTGAGGGAGTTCTGACTGGGAGAAGTTTAGCTGGTTGCAATCTGCAATCCTCACCACTAGATGCCACTAACCTCCCCTAATCTTACACACTTTTCCTTTAAGTTTTATTTTATTATGTAGTCCTGACCTGTGAGAGGCAGCAATGTGCCACAAGGTATCCAGTCTTTTAGAAAGAAGAAGGTACGTCTGTTAGTCACAGGCTGACAGACAGTGCATACCATCAGCTAAAAGAAAGTGTATGTTGTGTGCTGTGTATTCTAAAATGTTCATGTTTTTTGTAAATTGTGGCAGTATTTTCTGAAATGTCATTGTGTTTTCAAGTTTATACCCACCATACTAAGTGGATTATTTGTTCAACATATTATCTTAGAACGATTTGTATGATATCCTACAAATTTGTGCCCCACGAATGACATTACATCCTTAATGTACAGTTACCTTCTTAACATAAAGTTATAGAGGTTAGGTTTAGGCAATAAAAGTTACTATGGTTAGGTTTAGGAAAGAAACATGGTGAGGACATAACCTTAAATGGACTCAAAGTTCAGTTATAGTTATAGGTCAGGGTTTGGATCGCAGGGCATCTGGGTCCAGACCTGAGGGTTGGAGAAGGATGACGGGCTGACTGTATACTATATATTCCAGCCCTAAACATCCAACATCAAGTACTTTTGGAGCAGTTATCCAATTGTCATTTGAGTACAAAATGAATGTAGTTGCTATTCTGAGTCTCCAATGCAAAAGCTAATGCTTTAGCACCTACAATGATAACGAAATACTGAATACCATTATTCAAAGTATGAAAATAAGTAACTGTTATAGACAGTGTGTTGTACCTTTTTACTGTACTTTTCAAAAATTTCACCCCCTACATGAGTCAAGTTTCCTGAAAAAGAGATTGTAGCCACTGTGCTCTAATGACACCCAATATACATTGGTTTCAGAGCTCTGTCTGTGGTTTTAGATCAGATATTTGTTGCAGTGAATAACAAGTGCTGTTCCCACCACATCTCATTCAATATATAATCAATATAGTTATCTCAATTAGATTAATTTCTCTATGTTGGCTGTGTGGTGAAAACAAAGAGCAGCAAACAGATACAATGATATGTCCTGGATATATAGCATAGCATTAGCACACGTGTTAACACTATCCCCGCAATTGACGAGAATTTCCGTCATTTTGGACACAATCCTTCCCCGCCATTGACCAGATATTCCGGCAATCTGTTTTTTTATAAGATTGTAAGATGTGTAACAGAGTGTGCTGTTACACATCTTGTGAAATAGAACAGCACTGCTGTGTCCAAAAACAAACAAAGAAGAATATTCGCTTGAAACCGGAAAAAGACGTTGCTGACAGAAACGGAAAAGTTAACGGTTACGCAAACCATGGAGATTTTGATGGACTCTGACTTCGACAATTTGATGTACATTCTGAATCCGATTTGAACAAAGACGCAAATGAGTTTGGTGGGACGAAACAGGATCTCCATGACGGTGACGGGGACACATGGACAAGACAACCACTGAGGAGGGGGTGACAACAGAACATTGAACAATCACTGAATGTGGCAACGTGTTCCACTATACTTTAAAGAGAACATTATTATTATTATTTTACTTATTATTATTTACTTTTATACAATTCAGACTGATGTAAGGAGTACTTGAAAATGATATTCTTTGACAAAAATGTATTTTTCTCAGTTTTTTTTGTCTGAAAT
>JAPZEB010000024.1:1302140-1316034 GCA_029783705.1 Chaetodon striatus
TCTGTTTTTTTATTATAAAAACGACCATAAAGTATAACACACACACACACACACACACACACACACACACACACAAAACTTTATTTATCCAGAAGGACATTCTTGTGCTAGAGAATGCTTCACAAATCACAGTACCAACAATTAACGTTCACAAACCAGTAACAACCAGAACAACCGTTAGGTTCCTGTGTCAGGGTTACACACTGGGCCCAGTTTTTAAAACAGAGAAATAAGTATTAAGTATCAGTAAGTTAAAGAAATAACTGTAACATTAATAATTAATAATAACTATTTTAATAACAAGAAGTAATAATATATTAAAAATATCAATTTTAAAAAGAGAGACAGGGTTGTCCACTCAGTCAGACTGGAGCAACAGCCAATTACATTTCTTGCTTTGCCCTGCTTGTCTTGACTGACAGAGAAAGGCTTCATGATTAAAAGGGCCATTATGAAGTAAAATGATCATGTGGGAAAAACAATATGGAATAGTTATACCGCATAGATAATAATTTATAAATATCATTATTTTCTTAAAGTTATGGATGCAGCCTTGATTTGAGCTAAACATCAAAGCTTTTTTTTTTTAAATTCAGATTTATTGCCCTACGATGTTGACTTTTATTGGGAACAAAACAGAATAGCAATAAATTTCAAAACAGTACGATGGCATTTTCTTTACGTATTTTTAAATAAACTTGCATTATGTCATGGATTAAAACACACACACACACACACATATCTGCATATAATTTCTCTCTGTAATTCTGTAAATTTCCAGGCTGTGTATCATACTGGGGACTTAAATTCTGGGCTGTAACCTTGCAGCAGAAAACCAGCCAGCCAGCCTCCAGGAACTCTCAATGCATATTAAAACTCCAAATATTAGCTTGCTAAATCTGCACAAGGAAGCCATCAGGGGCCCATAAATTGCCCAAACGAGCACTCTCACCTTGCAAGGCGGGCAGTTTCTGATGGAAGTCTGGAGATACAGCCACAGAAAAGTTCCAGCAGGGGAATGGAGAACTGTACCTCAAAATTTTGGCAGGTCATTAACAAAATAATGGATCATTGTGAGTGTGCATGGATTCAGAGAAGACTGTATATTATATATTCGCACATACAAAATTTTGTTAAGTAAAACAGACAGCTTCTCTGCCGGCCTCTGAAAATGTGACCAAGAAAGCTTCATGTCAACTTCACAGTTCCATCTCTTGACTGGTGACTGACTTTGTTAGATAAGGGTTAGGAAGATACTGGTCTATCAGACTTGTGGGATGATGTACCTTGGCCAACAGAAAGAAGCTATGAGGTCTTTTTTTGATGAAATCCAGTATTGAGCCAAAGGAAACCGCCCAGTAGTTTCTAATCAGAGAGGGAAATGGGACTGGAGTTACTGATGGTTTCCTGTGCATACAGGAGGCACCCTGAGAACACACAAAGCGCATTCGAGCCAGCACCTTGACGGATGCCCACTTCATGAATTTTGAATTAAATTGGCCCTTGATGAATTTGGAATGTGGTACCTCTGTTCCAAAGCAATAGGAATCCAATAAAATGCTGGCGCCATACAAATAAGGCCATACATTCCCCCAGACCTAGGAATGAGCCTCAGGTGAGGAAAAATGACTGCAGCACCAGGAAGCAGCAGCAGAGAGGTATGAGAGAGAGGCGAAGGCGAGAAGAGGGGAAGATGGGAAAAGAGGTCCTGATATGAGAGAGGCTGAGAGAGGTGGCGACAGATAGAGAGGCTCTGATATGAAGAAGAAGAAGCAATGGGAGAGCAGGACAGTCAGGCGAGATAGAGAGAGTCTTAAATGAAGGTGGAAGGGGGGTTTGCTGAGGGGCCTGGATTCTAGCACATTAGCCCTGTCCTTTTGAGTGGAAGGGAACATATTGGTCGGAGCCAATCCCCACATGGGGCCCAGGCTGCCTGGAGCTCATCAGCGAGACATGCCAGGGCCTGGAGTAAATCAGAAGCCCCACTCCTAAGGCCCGATTTCCCCAGAGGAGACCAGCCACAGCCACTCAAATCAGTCGTGTGCCAGAGAGCTGTCTGTAATCTCCTGCTCCTACCTCTACATCTGCCTCAACTCCCCAAAAGAGCAATACTACTCCAAATATCCTAAGTATGGTATTTAAGATGTGTGGGGTAGGTGTGGGGGTTGATGACAGATGCTGATGACAGATGACAACTTGCATGCCGGTTGGTTTGCTCTTAATTACCATAATGCTTTGCATTTAACTTGTAGAGTATGTCAGTTTTATGTGATTGTGAATAAATAGTAGACAGAGTATTATTTATTTATCACAGAGTATTGTGTATTTTAGTTGAGTCAGGTTTACATTAAGTCAGGAGATGTTGGAGCCACAGCAGGTCTTACATGTGCAAGCAGCTCCATCTCACTCCGAAGTCGTCAACAACCTGCGTTTGGTCAGTAACTTCTGGCGAAAAAAGCCCTCCTTTCACGTCGGCATGATACAAAGCCAATTGCTATGTTTTGTTATTGATTAACAGTGTCTGGCAGCGTCAGGGTGAAATGCATTTGGACAATAATGAAAGTTAAAGGCACGAATGTCCAAGTGGGGCAGGTGAGTACAACAACCATCGACTTTCACCCGGGAGGCTGGTGTTCACCCCCTGTAAGACTGTAAAGCCAAACCCCCTTTTTTTAAAACCCAACCATGTGCTTTTGTTGACTAAATCCAACCATGTGCGTGTGTTGACCAAAAAAACCAAAAAAAAACAAAAAAACATGTGCGTTAGTTGTTCAAGGAAAAAAACATCAATTTGCAATTTTGTACAGACATAGTGAGTTTATTTCTAAAGAGACTGTATGCAAACTGTACATTTCCTGTGAAAATGTAAGTGTATTTTGAACAATGCAGACAATGCATGCAACAGGCTTGTTGACACGGCGTCCCAGGACATCAACAACCAATGCATCCAGGGTACCTTGCACGTCATATCTCAACGTTGAAAGTTCATGATCAAACATCAATATGTGATGAGGTTGGAGTGAGAATGTGTTGGTGCAAGATGTCACAATGTGACAACATTTTGTTAGGTCAGTCTGAGTCTTGGTCCAAAGAATGATTCTGTATGTTGCAGACCTGCACTGTGAAAAATTTTTACAGAATCTTGACTAGTCACTGCTTTAACAGCCGAATTGGCTGTTACCAGGCCAGTAGTGTTGTTGAGAGTACATGCGAGTATATGGAGTATACCCACCTCTTTTTTCTGGCCATTTACAGTATACCCGCCTAGCAGCCAAAAAGCCATTGGAATACATAGGAAAGTATACCCACTTCCTGCCTGCTAACTACCTAGTAGTACACCCACCTCAACAACTACCACTACACTGCTGTATTGGATCAATAAATGGCTGTTATCAGTTGTGATAAATGTCATAGATATGGGTTAGTTAGGGCCTGCCACGCCCACTGTTAGGTTGAAAAAAATATTTCATTCTGAACTAACAACAAACTGACCCATATCTATGAGTTTTATAACCACAAATAACAGTAATTTAATGAAATGATAACAAGTTTTAAACAACTGAAAGAGGCACAATCAGAGACACATTGTGGAATATCAACTAAATCACTGTCCTGTCAGCGATCACATTATAGAAAAAAAAGGGTGGCCGCAGCTCAGTCCATAGGCACTTGGCCTGGGAATGGGAGGGTCATCTCCTCAAGTTCCCGTAGAGACCAAGTATGGAGCGTGGACTGGTAGCTGGAGAGGTGCCAGTTTGCCTCCTGGGCACTGCTGAGGTGCCCTTGAGCAAAGCACAGAACCCCCAACAACAGAATGAAAAAAAATGAATACCCCCTCAGTGGTTAATAAAGTATATCTTCTTCTTTCTTTACATCCAGGAACTTATAATGTATGACAGTATCACATACAGTATATTCTTGTTCCAACTCTTCATTGGGGCTTTATGATGTTCACTGTACAGCACCAAAATTCAGCCTGACATATCTGTAGCTTAGGGAACTAGGGATCTCCACAGATTCTCGAGTAACATTTTTTGACTGAGTGATTGATCACGTTCACAGGTTAGTCTTGCTGAATGAGGCAGACTAAGTTCAGTATTGCCTGTTGATTAATATTAAACAATTTGATATTTAAACTATTTATTTTAAATTCAATAGATGTATTTCACTTCAATAGATGTATTTCACTGACTATGTCAGTCTTTTGGATTTTTTAAATAATTGGTTCTCTTCTCACAATATAGTAGTTCTGAGCAGCTGTCACAGAGTAAATTAAAATTCTATAAATTATCTCCTACCTGTGCAAGTCAGACTAAATTCACAAAAAGGTTGCACTGCTTCTGCATCTGCTAAACCTGCACAAATAAGGTGAAAAGAAACTGTAATTTTCAAAGCAGCTGCAAAGGGTGAAATTCTCCCCTAACTGCGCTGCCAAGCAAAGAGGGGGTACTCCTGTGCTATTTGGCATATATTTAAGTTATGTACTCTAATTTTAAGGAAGGTCTCTGCAACTTGTTGGTCCATAGTTTCAGTTTTCTTGATTGTTCTGTCTTCTGTGTTCTTGATGCAAAGGCAACATTCATACTTTGCCATGTGGATAATTGCAATCAGACACAAAAAAGGGCCAATTGCTCTCAGCTGCAAAACTTGTGGGCATGGTTTTGCTTTAATATCATTAGTGTAATATTTTTCAGATGGGACAGATAGTCATCGCATGGGTGATTCACAGTGCTGTCAACCGCTGCAATCCATTCTTTGTAAATTCACCCGCAAATGTGTATATTTGTAATCGTACATAACACACAGTGAGTTAGCTAATGCAGCGCCATCTCAATATTGTGTAAAACTGCTGCAGTGGCTGGTAACACTTTTATGTCTTTAGTTTCAAAAAGAAGAAAAATTGATCAAACAGTTTCAATAATTGTCCTTTTTATCGCCTCCCAGAGAGGGATTTTCTCGTAGAGTATGCCACAGCTATACTAAATGCAAAGCTTCAGTAATGAAGTAAAATAAATTCTTGTAACAAATTTAGATGTGCCATTAACTTTACTTTCATCCAAACAGTGTTGAAGCTCAGGCCAACTTAGTTCCATTTTGTTTCAGGGTTCACTTGTTTTTTGTTTTTAACTATGAACTTGATAGCATACCATGACATTTTGAGATAAATTCAATTAAATTCAGTGGAACTGCTGCAATCAGGTTATTTCCTTTTGGAGCCAAAGTAAAGGCTTTCAGTTTTGGTGAACTTACTACAAAATTATGCTATTGATGGATTGGAAGCCATCTCGACTATGTTGATCTTAGTGGCAACCTTTTTCCCCAGTGTCTGAATCACTGCCCTCATGTCCAATATGTTCAGTTATTCAAATGTCCATTACACTTCCATCAGTGGGAGAAACAAGCAATTAATCAGCTTTGTTGGCAAGACTAAGGATGACAGTGTCATTTCACTGCTTAGCTAGCTAGCTAGCTACAATCATGAAAAATAGCAGGGAAATCATTATTTTTTTGGCTTTCTCACTAAAATGTTGGAACTTACAAGGAGCACCTAGAGGCACAGTGACCCTTCCACCAGATTGCAGTAGTGTGAAGAGAGCTTTGTCAGTGGGAAAAATCTCAGAGGATTCTGTATATATTGTGTGTTTAGATCCACACTGCAAGTATTTGGTTACAGAACACTAGAATCCATTGCAGTGGGTGAAAAAAATTGATGGTGATTTGCCGCCAGATCTAAAATGCTCTATTGTAGTTGTTTAGAAGGTTAGCATGAAGCAACTCCAGCTGATTTGCTGTGTGGACATTTAATCATCAGATGTGTTTCACACTAAATGAGGTTAAGGCAATGGTGAGTAATTTCTCATTTTGGGGTCAAGACTTCCTTTAAGTGCAGGCCCTTTGCACCAGCAGTGCAATGACTAAGCAGCTCCCTCCTACAGCCCTCCCTGCCTCTCTCCCACCAGCGTGTGCATACTCTAATATGAATAATGTTTCTCCTCCAAGTCCCCCTTGTAATAAATGGAGTGCCATTTCGCACAATGGCAAAGTCAGGCCTGTATTGATTAACTCTCATCATCGACTCACGACGCCTGCTTCCTTGATTTATGATTGTCTGTTATTTTTACATTAGCTGTCAAATTCATCTTGTCTCTCCACGGCTGGGGTCGGTCTAGGCAAACAGTAAACACCCAGCAAACTGCCACCCCCCTAACGGGAATGGGCTTTGTTTTCTGTGAAGTGCAGGACCAAGCGGCAGAAAGCAACGTGTTCAGGCTGGTTTCACAGCAGGTTCAGGAAGGAGAGCCTCAGTGTGGAGCTGTTAGAGGGACAGGAGAACACACAAGACAGGGACAGGACAGACTTAATATGTGGCCTCTTTTTAAACCAGGTTCAGAAGTGTAGAGGTGTTATATTTAGCCTTGTGTTTGTGGGATCAGTCACTGTTAGATTTTACCACCTTTGTAGCCAAAAAGTACTCTGAAAGATGCTGATTCAATGCTTGATGGCAAATGCACTAGTTTTGACTTCAGGTTTTTGGTAACTTTTTGTAAATCAACCATACTTTAGTATGCACACTGCTAAATTTTAAAGTGTACATTTGTCTTCAAGTATTTTTTTATTTTTTACATTACTGATATAGTTTAAGAAAACAGTAATATAAAAGATTTAAAGCTTTTACTCTGGTTTATTTTCAAAGATATTGGAATGGACGCTGGATCTGAATATCACTGGAAAAAGGAAAAGGTGAATTACTGTCCTGATTTGATTTTCTAATGATACAGTTTGTATAAAATCATTACTGTTTTGTGCCAAAAGTTAATTTGCAGTTTGTGCATTGATGGACATCAGTCAAACTACTCTACTTCACTACTATGTTAGTCTGACACCGGATGCAGTTTGTGGGAATAAGCCTGCCATTGACTGGCTATTTCAGCCACCATTCTTCTCCCCTTCTGCCATCTGAGTTCTACCGTCTTGCAAGAGCACTGTCACTGCACCCTGGGCTTAGCACTGCCCAAGACAATTGTGGTTGGTTAAGAAAAATGCAAACAACCCAGAGTGTTTTTCCCCAATATCAGAATTCTAATTTGTGCTTCCAGGTCTTTCTGTAGCACTGACAGAGCAAAGATAGGTCTGGATACGTGAGACTCATTAAAAGTCACAAAGAGGAGACATGGCAGCTGTGGCTCAGAGGTAGAGCAGGTGGTCCACCAATTGGGAGAACGGCAGTTCAATCCTTGGCTCTTCCAGTCTGCATGTCAAAGTATCCTTGAGCAACATGCTGAACCCCAAATTGCTCCCGATGACTGTTCCACTAGTGTGAGTGTGTTACAAACTGAGTAGCAGGTGGCACCTTGTATGGCAGCCTCGGCCACCGGTGTATGAATGTGTGTGTGAATGGGTGAATGTCAGTCGTAGTGTAAAAAGCGCTTTGAGTGGTCGGATGACTAGAAAGGCGCTATACAAATGCAGGCCCATCCATTTACCAAACGGTTTTCAAAGATTAAAGACTTCTTTTTTTGTTTCCTGAAATCTTTTTAGAGCGAAGTAGTTTGCATCATAAGAACACTCAAAAATCAATCAGATCAGACTGACTTCAACTATATTATTACTTATATTATTCATTGTTTTTTTTGTTTTTTTTTACATTAATTATATTCAGTTATTCACATAAGCCCTCTGAGGATCCTTTTATTGTATTAGATGTCAAATTTGTTTCTTGGTAGGATGAAAAGCAACCTTTGGCTGTGTAACTGCACATTATGACACATTTGGACTCTGCATATTTGGTGTGTGTGAAATATCAAATTTCACCACACCAATAAATATATTCACAAAAAAAATCTGAAACACAAACAACAAACAAACAGAAGTCTTTCAAACATGGTGTACTTGGACCTCTTATTATTATTCCTTTCTTTTATATGCATATTGTTATGAAGATAATGTTATGAGCATAGTCCAGTGAAATCTGCATTCTAATCAGACTCTGTGCGAGTCCGCAGAGGGTCTGCATGAGGCACCTTGCACTTTTATAAATTCTTGATTTCAAAGGTCACAGGAACTTGCCTAACACCCCTACTGAGTCTGCAAGTACGGACATTTAGATTCAGCCCAGGATATATAAAGGCCCAGACACAGCAACTAAAACCAAAGAACTAGTGGTGACCAACACCGACTGTTGCGTTGCATCCTGTGTCTCAGCCAAAAGGTTGTACCTGAATACACCATAAAGACTACAGTCAACGGCCAACCAGCACATATACATTACTCACTTCTGTTTCTCTTTTTGTGCACTGAGCTGAACTCAGAGTGTTTTTATTTACCAACGGGCTCTGCCGTCTCTGATGCTGATTCAGCATGCTGAATTGGCTGTAAAAAAATCAGACATTGGCCAACTAGTGCCAATGGTGCGGAACACATCACTAAAACTAGGGCGACAGATGCTTCCTGACAGCCTATCATTGACCAACGGCCGATCATCAGCTTGGTGTGTCAGGGCCCTGTTGCTAACTGACCTTTTAGATTACTTTCTTATGTGAACACACTACATACAGAAAACCAGCTAAGAAAGTAATATGTTTGGAACGTCATGACAGCTGACTGCATATGGGAACTTTAACTGCAGTACTGGAACATTAGTTCCTCAGTTGACATTGAAAAGGAGAAACAGCGGACACACAGCATTAAAACACATGTTGTATCTGTAAATTGTTACTTTACATAATGCACGCTGAAGGTAGCAGGAACAGATTATTGTAGTCAAATCAATTTATAGGTGAGAAATGGCTGTTTTTATGGAAAGTCATAAAGTAGCTGCAAAAGTTAAAGACTGTGCTCAGCTGGAATGTTAAGCGTTTGTTTAAAAAGCACTGAATTAACATATGTATTGCTGCTGTTCTGATGGCAGTCTTTAATTTGCATCATCCAGGATTTAATTTGGTGGAAAGCGGACTGTTCTTAGACAACATGTTTATGACTTTGAGATAAGAGCGCAAACCTTCAATCGCAGCTCTGCAATTTGACCTGAAATTTCCCAAGACGCAGAACATTAAAATCATTTGAATAATGTTGTTTCACAGATGGATTTTTCTTTTTTTTCCCTCGCTTTAAAATGACAGCCAGATAGACACTCACAATGGGCAATATCCATGCTTTGCTCGTCTATTTGGAATTGAGATTGGACATCAGGGCCAGCCTAGTGATCAGCGATCAGTTTAAACACAGTGTCCAGCTCTGTCAATTTAGAGAGCTGCTATTTTGCCCCACCCCTGACTGAACTGGATCTAGCAAATGTCAAGGTACATAGGTCTAAGTTGGAGTAACCTCCCCTTTTCCCCTCTGCTTTTTTCTCTCCTTTCAGCCTGGCGGCGTTTCACCCTGGGAGAGTGAAGCGATAATAACAGACGGGCCGAGGCGAGGGGTGTTCGGGTAAAGCGGGTCCTCGGCTCTAATGGTGGGGCTGTCTGCTCTCCCAGACCAGCCGGCTCGGGGGTTCATTGAGATTCCATTAGAGGCAGCGGGGAGCGGTTTCATTGCAGCCTTCCTTTCGTTTGCCTGACACTCACACGGGGATCACTGTAAATTGGCTCTGTCATAGCAGACAATTTTTGAGATGTGAAGTAAATTAAACATGTAATCACACAGGAAGCGCTGCGCAGGTTCCCAACACTTGACTCCCATCGCCGAGCGGCCGGAGGCGTTTCACTAGCTCGTTTTCATTCCTTGTTACCCTCCTATCTCTACCTCCATCTCCTCATTGTTAAATTACACTGTACTATTTGCTTTCTTGGCACCTGGAAAAGATGACGTGCTGACCTTTAATGACGCCAGACCTCAGCTGCAGACACAAACTCTTGTGAAGACTAACAGTGTGAAACCTGTGACTCACTCTCTGCTCTTCAGCAGGGATATTTCCATCACTGCCACCTGTTTAATAGAGTTGGTGAGGACAGAAAGTTTACTGTTGCCAGTAAGTTTTCTAGAACAACACTATGATCGGCTGACGCATGTACAGCTGCTGTATCGGGTTAAATAAACCAGGCTGGGACTGGCCTTTCTTATAGTGACTACCTCAGTGAAATGATGGACATGTTTTGTTTGATTTCTTGTTAAGCTGATCAGTACTGTACTAAATGTAACTTGAACTCATTAAAATAAGGCATTCTGAAGACATTTGAAGTTTCCATTTGACAAAAAAAGTGGTGGAGCAAGATGGAGAATCAGCCTAGTGTGATGGTGTGACATTTCGGCAGGACATCTGCTTAGTGGCAGACTTCAGTTCAAGACCAAGAATACGGACAATGTTTTATCAAGTCATTGCTGCTTCCAGCGGCTTTTTAGGCACCAAACATGGGAGTTTTTTTAACTCTTAAACCATGCCCGGTGGCATCAGGGGGAAGCACGGCGGGTTAACAATGAAGTCTGAGTAAGATGGGCAAGGAGTCCAACAACCACTGACTTTCACCTAGGAGGCCGGTCTTCGCTTCTCGTATGAATGTAAAACCAAACCCTATTCTTTTTTCTAAACCCAATTATGTGCTTTTGTTGAAGAAACCCAACCACATGCATGTGTATGCAAACATAATCACTTGCCTTTGTTGTTGAAGGAAATAAAAGGCACAATATTGTACCAATGTAGTGCGTTTATTTTGAAAGAGACTGTGCATTTCCTGTAAAAACAGAAGTGTATTTTTTAAAACACACAATGCTTGTAACAGGCAATATTTGACACTGTGTCCCAGAACGTCAACAACCAATGCACCCAGGGTACCTTGCACATCATAAGTTGATGTGGAAAGTCCATGACCAAATGTCAAACTGTGACGAGGTCGGAGTGAGAATGTGTTCTACCAGCAGCTTTGTTGCCACCAGAACCGGGTATCGTAAGCCAAAATGTGATCTTTTACTGACCATAACCAAGAGGTTTTTGTTTCTAATCTTATCAAAGCATTGTTGAAACCTAAAGTTCTTACATGTTTGCGACATAATATCCTTTCTTTCAACTTTACTCTTATTCCCAGGGCATCAATTACGGTTGCCTGGGCAGTGACCCTTGGCTTCTGTTGCCAACACACAAGGAATTGTAGTTGTTTTAACCCATGCCATGATCATTTTTCTATGTAAGTAGTTTTGTTGCCTAAACCTAAATACATTTTGATGTTTCCTGAGGAGGCTTTTTCTTTAAGACACTGCAGCATGTAATGAGTGGAAATTTACATGGAAACTGACAAGTCTAAAAAAGACACTAGAGGGCTACATGGAGCATCACAGTTTTTTTAAGTGAAGGGCCACTGACCAAGAAATTAGTATCTCATGTTGTCACATGCAGTAAGTAAATAACTACATATATGTATATATATATATATGCTTTTGTGTCAGTAAATGTAGGTATTTTACATGAAAACATGATCTTTTCTAACCATGACCAAATGGAATGAAATGAAATGCAAAGAACGAAAAGTTTTAACAAATCCGCCACATAATAATGTATAAATGTAACATGTCTGTAGTTTGCAGAAATGTACAATGCAAACAGTTATTCTGACCATTGGGTTGAATGTGCACTCATGGACTTTTATACAAGTGTTATAAATTGAGTGAGAAATCTTTTCAGTTATTCTTTTCAAACAGTTTCACTGATTTGCTTGTATTCACCTTATCTTCAGCATCAAAAACATCTCAACAGCCGAGGTCAAGCTTTTATTGGGATATTAGGGTAATTTGGTCACAACACATTCTCTAAAGTCCTACAGAATATGCTTCCAAATTTGTGTTGTAGCTTTTTTTTTTTTTTTGTAACTTCAATTTTTGACATAATGAATATTCTTTTATATTATTTAGGCAGAGGTAATGACTGAGCCATTTGGGGGCATTTTCTTTTCTCTGCACATTGTTATTTTTATGTCATTCATTTGATTTTGTCCTGTGCAAATATAGAAAAACTCAAATGATATCGTGTGAAAATCAATTTTCAGCAAATAGTTGTATTCATGAATCTCAAGTTTTTGGTTAAATAGGAAAAGATAAAAAAAACAAACAAAAAAAAAACAACAGAGAGATTGGAGGTACCTCAATATATCTACTTTCCACCCCCCAGACTACATGTTCATGATCTCTGCTGTGTTGTTTCAATGTCAACCATCTTCCTGTTACTTGCATGGTAAGACACTGCAGTCATGTTATCATCTTTGATGAGACCAGGATGAAATATCACATAATTCCTCTTTTACACACTTCTCTCCCTGCTGCGGCATGTTCTGTTCCTGCTTTGTGATTAAGCCGTTGTATGTTGTCTCTTCCCATTCCCATGTTGCAGCTGAAGGCCCAGTGAAGTGCTGTTGGCAGTACACCGGCTTGGTAGCGCTTGAGTGGAGGAAACAGCGAGGATCGAGCAGCATAGGCTGAAAAATTAGGTCCCTGCCTTGTAATTCAGCGGCGGGAGCTGATATCATCAGGCTGCGGTCGGCTATCAGGCAGGTAATACCACCCACTGACTGTAATCGCTAATGAAGCTACTATTGAGTTTATAATGCACTAAATGATGCAGACTCCCACTCCAGATAAACACGTCCCAAATAAACGATTTGGGTGGTAATTGCACTCCGCCAGTGGCCTGTTAATAGAGTCGAGGCTCTGATGAAAGGGTTAACTCTTTTTCTGAAGCATCCTCTCGCTGCCTCATTGCACTCTCATTTCTACAGAGATCTCAGCATTCCCTTGGTTATCAGTGTACTTAGAAAGAAAACCTAATTAGACAAAAAGGCCTTTTTTCTCATTCCCTAATTAGGTCCTTAACATAATTAGCAGGTGATGTTAATAACCCTCTTTTAAAACCTATTAAAAGGCTGTTTGGGAGCAAGTGGTGGAGAGGAGTTGGCCTGTGGGCAGTCAGGCGACCCCTCTGAGGGCCCTGGCGAGGACAGCCGAGCATGCTGGGAGCACGGTTCATCAGGACTGGAGTACCACTGCATTAGGACTTTGGCCTCATCGGAGACCCTGTTAATACAGAACAGTGTGTCTCTTCAGATATTAAGAGACATTACAGTGCACATGTACAAACACTAACCTGGACTGGACTTGGGCTAGCCAAATTATTGGGCCAACATTATGTCAGTTAACATGTTAATTTCTATTTCTTCTATTTCTTTCAGAAGTCAACTGAAAAAGTCTTGAATCAAAAACAAAAAGAAACTGCACTGGAAACAAGTAGACTCCCATAACCCAGTTGGCAGAATTAGTTCTTGTTAAAGCCGCACTGATCAATATTTTTATGTCAACTATTGCACTGTTTTAGTGTCTTTAAGCTTATTGTTTCCAGCCACAACAACAATGCAACAGCTGGTATTGTTTTCACCTTATTAGTCTTTGTGTGTGTGTGTGTGTGTGTGTGTGTGTGTGTGGGTGATCATGGTGAAAATGTGATCCTGGTGTTACCTATTGTAGCAGGAAGTATCACAAAAGGAGTTTTGAGTGTTTTGTCTGTCTGTCTCAACAGATTTTGTCATTGCGACAATGTGCAAGATGCAGTCATGAAACTAGTCATGAAACAGATGTATCAATGAAATCAAAACAAAGGCCGAGCTTGAAGATGGGTGTGCTCCAAATGAGGGCGCCGGAAGTAGGGGGGTAGGAAGTAGGGAAGCAGTCCCCATTAGAGCCCTCATTTTTTGCTCCTGGCCTACATTCGTTTTTAGTTGTGGGTCGCTGTGTTGCAGCTGAGGTGATCCCATCGCAAGATGATCTCTAGTTTTGGTTTACAGCAGTAGCAGGTAGCTGTTTTCAGTGAAACAGCTCTGATAAACCCACTGTACACCACCTGCTAAGCAGCAAACAGCACAAAGACACAGGCAGTGACTAGCTGGTGTCACAGTGGAGCCTTTAAAGAAGACAGATA
>JAPZEB010000024.1:1322525-1336380 GCA_029783705.1 Chaetodon striatus
TGTGTGTGTGTGTGTGTGTGTGTGTGTGTGTGTGTGTGTGTGTGTGTGCAGGGGTGCTGCTTGTGCCACTAACTGCCCCTTCCGCTTGCTTGCTCTCCTTCTGGAGGCACCCAAGTGGCACGGCTGGCCTTTAGCCGGCCGTCTGCTGGCCCATCAGGACACAGCTCATAAAGAAGAGCGTCTGATGGAAGCGAAGAGGGAGGGATGATTTAATGGAGGGGTGGAGGTGATCTTTTCTTACGGGCCCCTGAGGAGTCCCTCCCATCTCGTTGCTCTCACTGAAGGGAACAGTGGAGGCCCCCTTCGTGGTGGTCGTGGTGGAAGACATTGGCCTGTATCACCTCACTAACCTCAAGTGGAGCTGATTATCCAGCTCATATTCAGTCATTTAAGGGTGAAGAAGTGAACCGGGGGGATGGAGGGGATGTAGCTGGAGAAGAAAGAGCACAGCACTGACAATGTGTCCAATATCTGCCTTTGTGTATTCTCCCTCAATCTAGATCATGGTATTAGAGAATGACACCCTGGTGTAATGCCGCGGGAAGATCTTGGCTCAGGACTGAAACTCAACTAGTGTTCAATCTGCAACTGCCAGCGTGCTGATGGGTTGTTAACTGCGGCTAAAGGAATTAGGATTGACATGTTCACTCTGCAGAACAATGTAGCTTTTAAGTGCCGTCGTCTCAGCTCCTTATGGCTCTACGTGTATGAGAATGTGCTAATCGGTTAGACAGCGCTAATCTGAAGTGAGAGATTTCAACAGGTCGCTGCATTTCCATAGGATTTTCCTCCTTTAAAGCTGTAAAAGCCTGACCTTCAGAGCAGGGCTGGATGTTGAATTAGTGCATGTATTCTGCCAATCATGCTGCTATACAGAAAGGATTGTTCTTTTATGAATATGGTATTTTCTTAGGAGGGAAATGTCCTGAACGCTGTTCACAGTGAGGTACTCAAGCATGTATGCTGTCATTGGACACCAGTGATCCCAGGTCTGTGTTGCTGATCAAACTGATTCCTAGAGGTAGTCTTTTCTCTGCTGTAGAGCTTTTTTTGGTCTTTTTCTTTTTGTTTTGGTGAAATTAGCAAAACCTTAACTACAGCAAAACAGGCTCCTTTTTGTGTACCATCTAGACTCGTGTTTAAT
Organism: Chaetodon striatus; assembly: GCA_029783705.1. Lineage (NCBI taxonomy): Eukaryota > Metazoa > Chordata > Actinopteri > Chaetodontiformes > Chaetodontidae > Chaetodon > Chaetodon striatus. Next base: position 1,323,670 of record JAPZEB010000024.1, read on the forward strand.
AAGATTCAGTAACAGTTCCGATCATAATCTAATTTAGAGCATAAAGAATGTCTAACTATCTTATAAAGATTATTTGATCCATCATAACAGTCAATGGTTGTCATTTTGAAAAAAAAAAGCTTCCTGGTCCATTTTATCCCACATTACCGTGAAATAAATACTTAATTTGCTACAAATTAATGCAACAATTTATTTAAAGGAATAGTTTGACATTTCTTGCCAAGAGTTAGTGAAGAAGATCAATACTACTGCAAGATGTGTAAACTAATAATGAAACTATTTGCTAGTTTGCTGTGTATTAATTAGCTTTTACAAGTCTGAAGAGAAAAACCCTATTCTATATTAAAGTTTGCATCATGTACCGGTTACAGCAATATCTACAAAAGAAAAAAAAAAAGAGATTATGACCTCATGATGACTTGATGATGCACATCTGTAAGTTGTATTGCAAAATTTGGAAAACCATTTAGGAATTAATTATTCACTGCAAACCAAATGACTCTCAAAGAACCCTATTGTCAAACTGAATGTTAGTGTTCAACAATTCCTGAAACACCAATAATATTTTAAATGCTCAGTGGCAGTGTTTTTACAATTGGTCTCTCTTCTCTACAGTATCTGTGCATGGGTATACTCTGGTCTTTTACATGCAATGTGGATGTGCTACACACCTCTCTAACACTACAAATCAAATTTGATTCAAATAAATTTTTTATTCATATTATTATTGTTACATACATAGTCAATATGCAGGAGATTAGGGCTATGTTAAAGAAAAAAAAATCGTAGATTTTGAAAAAAAAAATGTTCATCTATGAGAGATTAGGTTGTAAATCTACAAGAACAAATTAAAATATTATGAGATTAAACTCGTAATTTTAGGAGGAATAAGTTACAGATTAAGACCAGAAAGTTGGGTAACATGGTATAAAAAGTGACAAAGGTTGAAAAAACAGTGTTGGGGGTGACAGTGATTTTTATTTTTTTTTTTCTCCAGTGCCGAAGTAATATAACTCGTTACCAACAGGATTCAGGTGACATCTACCATGTCACATAACGTGTTACCACCCAGAGACTGTATATTGTTTTCATTTTTCATTCATCCACACTGAGTGGATCCACTGCATCCACCACATTCCACTTCTGCCAACGTGGCCCAATCCTTCTTGAAAATCATACACAATACAACTTTTAGTGAAATTCTTTTTGTGTTATCTCCAGAAAGGACTATCAAATAGAGGAAACAGAATAGAATGAAATACTATGGACTGAAATGAAATATAAGTATTTTACAAAAAAATGGCGAAATCTTTTAGAGCAAGAAACAATAACACAAAATAACAGCACGTTTAAGAAATGAAATGGTAAACTGTGAAACTGTGAAACAATAAAAAACAAAAAGTTTCAGAAAATCTAAAAACAATATAACTGATACATGTGACAGGCAGATGGAGATTTAAATGATATGTATTGAGTGATGGATGTGAAAGTCACTAGTTCAAGACCTTGATGGCCTGAGGAAAGAAGTGCCTCCTCATCCTCTCTGTTTTGGCCTTGATGCAGTGGTAGTGCCCCCCTGATTGCAGCAGAGAGAAGAGTCTGTTTTTGTGGTGATGATAGTCTTTTATGATCCTCTCAGCCCTTATCCTGCACCTCCTGGTGGAAATGTCTTGTAAGGCTAAGAGTTCTGACATCTGATACTGGATTCTGCTGACAGCACCCGTAGGGCCAGGTAGTCTCTCTCAGTGCTGCTCCTGAACCAGGCAGTGAAGGTGCCTCTCAGGACACACTCCATGGTGCAGGTGTAGAGGGGCTTTAGCACCTTGAGCTTGAAGTCCCTGAGGTGTCTGAGATGGTAAAGACATTGAGGGACCTTCTTTACCAAGATACTTTCATGAGAGGCTATAATAAAGCCTCTGTTATGCAGACACCAAGGTATCTGAAGCTGTCCACCCTCTTCACCAAGGCCTTAAGGGGATCGTAGTTCCTCTCCTGCTTCTTCCCAGAGTCCACTATCAGCTCATTAATTTGGCAGCTGTTTACAGAGAGGCTGTTCTGGCACCAGTTCTCCAGGTGAGTCACTTCATCTCAGCAGGCCTTGCTTTCGTTGTCAAAGATCAGGCCCACCATCACTGTGTCATCAGCAAATTTGATGATGGTGTTGGTGTCAGTCATGGCTGTACAACCACGTTCGTATGGGGAGTACAGCAGGAAGCTCAGGGCACATAATTGGGAGGCTCCTGTTTTGATGATAAGGAGGAGTGTGGCTGCTAACCCACATTGCTTGTTATGAAGTTGAAGATCCAGCTGGTAGTCATTCAGATAGTTGGGATCAGGTTTCTTTTGCACAGGGACCACTGCTGACACTTTGAAGCATGTGGGAATAACAAACTATGTGAGGGAGAGGTTACAGATTACCGTAAAGACTGGTGCAAACTGATTGGCGCAGGCTCTGAGAACATGCCCAGAGGATCAGTCTGGTCCTGCAGCCTTTCTGGTGTTTACTCTCCTGGAACTCATTTTTACGTCATGCTATAAAACAGTGACTTGGCTCAAGGCATAAAGGGTGAAAGGTGTTGATCGTCAACATAGTCATTAAGGTTCCCTGTTGCAAGCTCTGTGGTGTAGGCAACTTTGCGGCCTTCAAAGAATCATGGGTGGTGTGATCCACCCATGGCTTCTGTTTGGAAAAGTCTTCATCATTACTTTAGGAGCAATCATCCACTAGTTTCCCAAAAAATCCCACAATGGAGTTTGTTAACATGTTGATGTCATCATCAGAGCTGAGCCGAAAACATATTCCAGCTTGTGTCATTCAGAGCATCCTGAGGAGCTGCAGCTAATCGGTCAGTCCAGCAAGTGACCTCTCTTTGAACCAGTTCTTCCTGTTTTAGCTGTTGACTGTATCTTGGCAACAAAAAGAGGAGAGGGGCAATATTCTTGAACTGTGTAAAGCACTGGTCCAGAGTCCATTTGTCCCTGGTGGGAAGTAATGTTCTGCCGAAAACTTGGTAACACCCATCAGAGATTAGTACTGTTGAAATCCCCGGCCATGATGGGGGCTGCATCTCCATTGTTAGCCAGGTAGCTAGTGAGGGCATCGTGCAGCTCAGACATGGCAGTGTCCGTGTCCGCCTGTAATTAAATATAGACCACGCTGATAATGACTAAAGTGAACTCCCGGGTAAGATGGGAAGGTTAACATTTGATGGTCAGGAGCTTCAGGTTGGGTGCCATCGCACCAGTTGTCATTCACCATTAGACCTGCTACTCCTCCCCTTTGGTTTCCAGAGCTTTTCTGTTCATGAAAAGAGAGGGTTACTGCTGGCTGGATGGTGTGTTTTGGTACCAAGGCGACCAGCCATGTTTCTGTAAGGCAGATGATGTTACAGTCCAGTATGTTTCTCATTTTATCCTGGCCCTGAAGTCATTAAAGTTGTTCTCTATAGACTGGAAGTTTGCTAGTAGGATACTGGGCAAGGGTGAATAATGTGCCAGGATCCTCAGCATGTTCCTGACATTTGATTGTTTCCCTCAGTGCCTGTGTACAGTTTATGCTTGTAAGATGCACACAGTCACAACTCACAACATCCGTAAAACACCTTGTATTCACATGTTTTTCCTTTGTGCAACAAATGTGCATCGTTAGGTATAAAAATAAAAAAAAAAACTACATGGTTTGGCTAAACATTCATACCGGAAGCCAACAACAGGCTCCCAAGTGAAAGTTCAGGGTTTGTTGGACCCTGCCACTGCCCCTCCCAACCATGGTATAGGGACTTTACAACTCCTTAAATTTTGTTGTTATCTGGTGGCGTATCATACCATTGCAAAGTATGCCTTTTTGCGTCAGTGTCTGACAGCAAAATCACTGACCAAGTGGGAGTGTTTGACGACTTTGGAATGAGAATCCATTGAAGGTGTCCATCTATAATATACTACAATTTTATTAAAATGGTGCAAAAAAAAAATTAAGAAAAACAAAGCTGATGCAGAGCAGGCACCACAGCACTTTATGTCACACCCATACGTACAGTAAATGTAACCTGCAGACTAGCGCCCCAGGGGACAATAATAATTCATGATGTACTTGTCATTACCACAATCTTTCTCTGACCTAAACCATTTTGTAGAACCTTGTTAAATGTAATGCAGGGTCCTTCAGAACCATCCAATATAATTGGTCTGATCTATGCACATAGCTACAGGTAGATGGTATCAACACCTCCACTGCCATTAGTACAACCTTCACCACTGTAACAAGAATGTCCTACATTTCAGAACTCACTGTTTAAATGCCACAGCTCCAAGTTAAAGCCATGACAGCCTTGGCCTGCAGCACTTCCGGTCAGTGAGAGTGGGGATTTGTGGCAGGGAACCAGCCAATTGGTAAGCCTGTCCCAGTGCTGGTGCCCATTGGCAGCCATCGGCAGCTGCAGCTCATGCTTTAGAGGACCACCCTTGCCATGGTGAGTAATTCCCCTGTCATCGCTCCATACACCCACAGCTCAATGCTGGCTGGCATGGCTCCCTGTGCCCATTCTTAGTCAACAGGATTAAGCTTGCTTAGTGTGAGCTCTCCGGGATCACCTATACTCCATATTGTACACTCACAATGCTGGCTCACCAGTTTGGCTACAACAGCCTGTTTTTTTTTTTTCCTCCCCTCGTCTTCCTCTTTGAATTGGGAGCATATGAATGTGGTTCCCTTGAGTAGAGGGAAGCGGATTGAGAGGAGGCAGAGGCCAATCGTATCCAGGTCTAAATGGGAGATCTGAGTTAATTTGCTATGCAATTTATAAATTAGGATTAACTTGAATAGACTAAAACATTGGTTGGCTGCGGTGTCATATTTTTCCTCATGCTTTACAGTAAGACCAGTAAGGTCTAATAAAAAACCGAGTTAAGCCCCCCAAATAACTCAGACTGGTAACATTGTTTATTTGGTGTCAGTAAATATTCTCATTAGAAACAAAATGAGTTTTGATTTGTTTTGTTTGATTGCATAATACCACACTGCTCGGCTGAACTGTTTCAGTGGTGACTGCAACAGACACATAATAGTGACAAACAAACGCACATTGTAAAGTTACATTTGGTTTCACTAATGTTTTGCTGGACAGGAAAGGAGGTTGAGTGAATCAGTAAAGTCTTAACTGGAATGAAGTTTGTGGCAATTTTGGTGGCCATTTTTTCTCTCACTCTGATTGGTCTGTTTGTCCAACTGGGGAAACAGACGTCAATGAGCACAACACCAGAATTGCTAAACCAATGATAAGGCTGGTGATTCAGAGTAGTGGGACCTGCTTTTTTTGACTTTATATATTCAAATTTGACTATACTAAATGATTTGCATTTTCTCACCAGCAGAGTGAAAAAGGCTTAAAAATAAATCTCATTCATGATGTCAGTATTTCTAAAACTGGCTATGGCTATCTGTACAATATAATACTTAGGACTTATGTATGTCAGTTTTAGCCAACTAAACAGGTACACAGCAGGAGCATCATGCTAGCTCCACTTTCAGACAATACCTATGAACACGGATAGGCACTTAACCCAGTATTTACAGGCCCCAGGGCTAAATTGCCAAAGACCATGGTACTGATAACACATTACTGACATTATTGGTTCTTTTATTTGTACTTTTCAGCGTTTTGGTGTAATTTGTTATCATGCACCCTTTCACCTGTTCTTTGTGTTCCAGGACTGAGCTCCTTTGCACACACGTAACATAGAGTAAGTTCAGTGAACAGTAGAGCAGAGAGGACAGGAAGTGTAGACAACTCAAAATTACTCAAGTTGACAACGTCTGTGCTTGTAACTGTAAGTAAGAGCAAGAAAACCTTTGCCGGAAAGAAGCCAATATTTTATTACATCATTACACATGAACTAGCATAAACATGTAAACATAAAAAAGTGATATTTCAGCTAGCTTACTAGCTTGGCTAATTGTAAATGGTTAAGGCCCAGACATACCAAACCGACTTAAGAGAACTAGCAGTGATGAAAGCCCCCTGCTGCATCTACTCTCAAGTAAGAAGTTTGTTTTGGTCTCACTCCCTCTTGACTTTAGCTCTTTGTTAATCTTTTAACTTGCATTTCTCTTTGCGTAAATTTAGCTGAACAGCCAATCAGGGGATTGTATTCACCAATGGGCTCCACAGGTGCTGATGCTCATTCAACACATCGGTAGAAAAAAAGCCAATGAGGGCCAAAAGTGCAGGACATACTGCAGTGATCAGGGCCATGGATGCTCACCGACGGCCCAACAATGACCGATGGCCGACCGTCAGCTCAGTGTGTCAGGGCCTCTACAAAGAAGCTAAAATGAAAGCTATCTGTATTTAGTCGAACTGTTTAGCTTTGCCACTCATCATAAAATTGGGCAAATTCTTTTAAACTTAGCTGCTGGCTGAGACAAACAGCCCCTCCACCTTCTACCAGCAGTGCCTGCATGCAGTGAGGAATGACTGATACTGACTGATGTAAACTAAACTTCACTCAGTATTGTGATATTAGGAATATTATTATATTGTGACTTTGTTGTACTGTTGCTGCTCTAGAACAACATTCAGTTATTCAAAAAAACCCATCATATTCCTGCTCTGAATTTATTCCTATTAAATATATTTTCTAAAAAGCAGTTATTTGGTGATGAAAAAGAACTGATAAGAGTATTAATAAAGTACCAAACTAATAGACGGTATTGATAAGAGTGGTAGTACCAGTAAAATATTAATGACACCCATCCCTACCTGTAACTGAGAGAAAAAAAGTTTTAATGTTGTTGGTCTCAACACGCACAGTTTCTGAGTATAAAGCTCTGTATGTGAATGATAATATATTAAACTCAGCTATCAGTCTCTATGAATCATGATGGTTTACATAATCCAGTATAGACATGACTTGTGTCAGTCACACAGCTAAATTAAACCTTTCCTTTGTTATTAGGGTTATCCGTTACTTCTGAGCTACCATGTTTAAATAACAAAGCAGTACTTGAATCTCAGCTTGACCTTCCAGACTGGTGATTTTCCCTCACTGAATCCTGGGAAAGCTCTCCTGACTCAGTATTTTGGTATTAAATTGTACCTCAATGCCATTTGTGTCACATTATAAAATGCTAGCGGTACAGAATGTCATTTGGTGGAATCGGGGGCATTTGCTCCAGAAAATTAATGCGGCTTCCTCCAGGATCTCTGTCTCTTTCTCCAGGCTTGTATTTCATCAGAAATGAAATGCCCTTCTACCCGCAGCACCCTTTTGACAAGAGTAATATTTAATGAATAGGACCATTATCAACGTCTAGGTCTTAGGGTATATTTCTTGGTAACGAATAGGCACGCGGGCATGATTACATACATGGCAGTTCATTGTGTGAAATTCACAGAGAGACGTCCTGAGGAATTAACCAGGTCATGTGTCGCTGTGTTCTTTGGATAATCATTCATCAGTTAGGAGAACTGTAACACACTCCAATATTGACTTTAGAGTTTGCGTTCACTTCAATGTAATGTCACACAATTATACCCATTATCTTAAAATTCTTGTTTTTCTTACTGTACATGCAAGAGTGCAGTTAATTATTACTGTGATAATTAGATAACATGCATACGTTCATGTATGTGGGAGCCCATTTCATGCCAGGAAATATGCATATATAGTGTTTATATGACATGTGGGTCAATACGTCTGTCAATTCTCAATAAGAGAGTGCAAATATATGGTCCGTGCACAAGCATACCGTGTGTTTGTACTCCATGCCAGCAAACATATGCTCCTGTATTTGTCTACATGCACGTGCGCCTGCTGGTCTGTGCGCGTACAGTATCTGGGTATTTGTTCATGTGTCTGTAGGAGGATAATAGCCATCACACGGTCTCGAGTTAATTTCCCATGTAAATAGCATACTGCTGTTTACTCACACACAAAAACCAGACTGAGAGATGGAGCATGTCTGAAGTGTTCATACATAAAGAAAAGGTTTTATAAATCAAATGCAGGATTCAACTGATTTTATATTCTGTCAAATAAGATAAAATACAAGTCATGAAGAGGATAAATGAGAGCTATTTTTACTGTACAATCAGTATCCTACCTGACACAGTAGTGTACAAACTTCTATAAAATCCTACTCTTATGTTTCACTGTATCCACTTTATGCATATCAGCTGCTGAGGAAACTTTTGGGCACACAGTTGGAATCAGCTAACCCACTAGTGAGACTTCAACATGAGGGCTATAAAAAGGTGAACATAAACTAGGGATATCCTGATCCAGGGGCACCGCCAGGGATTCTGGGCCCCATGAAGATATCACTTTGAGCCTTATGACCACAGGCCACACTTATCCTGCCCAAATACTGCAACCACTCCTCCAATACCCAAAAGATCAATTCAAAGCTTTAAATAACTCTACGTTTGCAATATTGTACTTTTTACCACACTACGTTTATTTGACACTTTTACTTATCCGTGACTTTTTAGATAAAAACATATATACTTTATTAGGTACATCTTGCTAGTACTGGGTTAGACCCCCTTTTGCCTTCAGAATTGCCTTAATTCTTCGTGGCATAGATTCAACAAGGTGCTGGAAAAAATTATTTTGGTCCATTTTTGATTTTGGTCCATATTGACATGATAACATCATGCAAGTTGCTGCAGATTTTCCGGCTGCATATCCATGATGCGAATCTGCCATTCCACCACATCTCAAATAGTTGCTCTATTGGATTGAGATCTGGTGACTGTGGAGGCCATTGGAGTACGGTGAACTCATGTCATTTTCAAATAAACAGTTTGAGATGATTTGAGCTTTGTGACATGGCGCGTTATCCTGCTGGAAGTAGCTATCAGAAGATGGGTACACTGTGGTCATAAAGGGATGGACACTGTCTGACAATACACAGGTAGGCTGTGGCGTTTAAATGATGCTCAGTTGGTACTAAGGGGCCTAAAGTGTGCCAAGAAAATATCCCCCACACTATTATACCACCACCACCAGCCTAAACGGCTGATACAAGGCAGGATAGAGTCATGTTGTTTACACCAAAGTCTGACCCTGCCATCTGAAAGTCGCAGCAGAAATCAAGACTCAACCAGGCAACATTTTTACAGCCTTCCATTGTCCAATTTTTGTGAGCCCCTGCACATTGTAGCCTCAGTTCCCTGCTCTTAGCCGATAGGAGAAGTACCCGGTTTGGTCTTCTGCTGTTATAGCTCATCTGCTTCAAAACAGGAAAAAACAGTACTGCATACAAAGTAGTCAACTATAAAACACAATCCGATAAAACTTCCGATTAAAAACTAACTACACTGTAACTTAAAACACACTGTATAAATGGTCAAAAAACACACAACAACATTATATTAAAAACCATCAACACCCACCCTGTCACACTCGGTTTGAACTTCAGCAGGTAATCTTCACCATGTCTACATGCCTAAATGCATTGAGTTGCTCCCACATGATTGGCTGATCAGCTATTTGCATTTAAGAGCAGTTGAACAGGTGTACCTAATAAAGTGAATGTGACTGTGTGTGTGTGTGTGTGTGTGTGTGTGTGTGTATATGTATGTATATATGTATGTATAAAACAACTTTAAAGGTGTTGTTAGACATTCATTTTTAACTGCAGAGGGAGCCAAGCTAGCTTCTTCTCCTATTCTATGTCTTTGTGCTGAGCTAGGCTTCTTAAAATCACACAGACATGATATTGATATCACTCTGACCAGGTGATTTAAACCAGTAGAAACACTAAATATAGCAGTTTCACTTAACAAATATCTGTGTTTTTCTGACACTGTCATCATGAAATGACCCTGTCTGGAGGCATGGTTTGCTTTGTCTATTCTGGGCTACTATAGAAACATTGCAATGCAACATGGTGATCTCCTTTGATCAGGACCCGTTCCCTTTGTAGATATAAAAGTCTCATTGTAAGGTATCAAAAACACAATAATTCTTATATACATATTTCTAGACCGGACCTTTAAGCAACAAAGTGACATTTCCTCTACTTAAGTAATATTTATTGACTGTGAATCCTACAAGCTTGTAACAGCCCAAAGCAAATCCCGCCTGGTACTAAACTCAGTGTTTTTGTCTCCCAGCTGAATTAGAGTGGAAGTTGTGCAGATTGAACCTCTTTGTCTTCCTCCATTGTCCCTTGGAAGGCAAACAGCTTGGCGACACAGACTGCTTTCGTCTTTGTATTTCATGCAGGCCACTTCACCTTGTTAGACTTTGAATAGTTGGGTATCTAGGCCAAGAGCTCCTTCTCTCATTTTCTGGCATCCTTTGCTGGCAGGGGTTGAAAAGCTGTTGACTAATCAGCACAGATGCACTGCTGCTAATTGGGAAGCAGCCGGAGGGAGCTGGTTGTTTTAGACAGAGAAGCCTCAGGGGCTCCGAAGGACACAAGCACAACTTCTGACATGCAACCATGGTCAAAGAGCTCAGACTGTACATGACCTTTCTTTGCTCATTTACATTGTCTTCCTTTGATTCATGTCAAATGAATCAAATCCTCGGACTCTGCTCTTTTGTGTGTCAAAGGAAAAGGGTAAGACTATGACAAAGTTAGCTAAATATATATGTAACTCAGGGACTTTCACAACTCTAGAAGTGAAACCATCATAGGAATATAACATCTGTTTGGCATTAGAGGAGAGATAGAGATAGGAGGCAGCAGATAGAGATTTTACACATATCAACATTACTTGATGAGAGGCAGCCTAAGGGGAAGAATGTTTATTCACCCATTCTCCTACAAATATACTATAAGAAGTAGTACTTTATTCAGCTCTTAGATTAATTTAAGTAGCCTTGAATGTTTGGATGATGTCGTAGCTGTCTTTTTGAGGATACTTTAAAATAAAATTGACATCCATATTTTAACTAACATCTTTTCTCTAATATTCATTTGATTGGTCGAAGATGTGGTCTTCTTGAAACACTTTGTGTGTATTCAGGCCATTAGATCTACTTATGAGCAACAGCAAGCTGCTCACTGCACACTGTCTTGTTTGAACCATGCCGAGTATGTTGAAATAAAACTTTTCAACCCTCACAATGCTTATAACTATGCAAGTAAAATGTACAGGCAGATGACAAATTAAATTAACAAAGCTGGGTGTGTGCAGGTGGCAAGAGAGCAACATTCTGTCAGGAAGCCACATGGAGACAGATAATGCCACTGATTGCCACTGCCTCTCCCACTGTTCAACCTTGTTTTGTTTTTCTGCAGGACTTTTAGTAATCCCGGCAGTGCAGGCTCAGTGGTGACATTTCCCTGCAATTTCTCTGCAAAGTTTCTCATTAAGGCATTTATGTCTTATAACAGGGAGTCTTATGCTTATTGATTGGTTTTGGACTTGTGCTACATTGTATTTACATTTCATTTCTAAATGTTCAGTATCACTTAACAGGCCCAAAGAAATAGGAAACTTTCTTTAAAATAAGGAGTTGGTTTCTTAAAATTATTAGAAATTTTCTATTTTAAAGTTAGTATCTCAATATAATGAGAAGCTTTTACAAAATAAAGACTTAGTCCCTTTAAGTCTCTTTCTCATTATTTTGAGAATGTTTCTCATTATGACTTACATGACTATTATTCATCACACTGGCAGAAATGGGCTCCCAAACTGGGTGATTTGAAGCAAAAATGATAATAATAGTAATAATAATAAGAAGAATAAGAATATGCTACCTCTCTTACTACTAATTGTTATTCATGTTAAATATTGAAACTCTTCATGAACTCAGTGTAAGTAAGTTTACATAAGATTAGATCTGAACAATTCCTGTTTACATAAAAGACAGGAAAAACTAATTGAGTCAAGTCACGTCAAGCACTGGTGATAAGAGCAGCCCCACCAAGCAAGCAAAGGAAAAACTCCTTTAACCCTTTAACAGGGAAGAAGCAGGAGGAATCCTTAGGATGGACACACACAGGGGGAGACCCTGACAGGTACAGTTCCTGGGCATTATGACAAATCCAGATGAGTGATGTGAGTTCAACCTGGCCAAAGTTACTGTATCAGTTACCACTGACATACTCAAGTCCAACAACGCCACTTTGGCTTTAGGGAAGATTTAGCCAAGCTTATGTAATGTTTCTTCAGTGGCGAAAATGTGAGTGGGAATACAATCTGTGCCAAAGCTGTTGAAATTGTTGCTACATGCAAGTAAACGCACAGAGCATTTTAATTTTCAGCACTCAGGAGTGAGTTTCATCAGCTCACATCATATTAATATGGTGGGGTGTAGATCAAAGTGTGGAGAACTTCCAACTTGATGACTGAAATGATTTTCAGGCTCTGAACAACCAAAGCAGCATCAGTTATCATCACTGTCTGGAAATTGTACAGTAAAGGTGTTTATATTGGCTTTGATTTCAGTGGTCCTTTAAAGGACAGAATGACAGCAAGGAATAATTACAGATGTAAAAGGCAGCAATCTGGGACACAATGCAAAAAATCTTCATCTAAAAATGTCATAGGCCATTTCCTACATTCAACCTCACTATCAATTTGAAATTCGTGTTTTAATGAAGGCTACATATGCCCAATGCAGATTTTTGTGTTTCTTACTGGAGTAAAAAAAGAAAAGACAAAATGAGTCATTTGAAGCCATTATGACTTTGGTGACCCCCTTAGTGTCCATCTAGGTCCACTAGCAGGTCAGAGTTTTCACTTATCCTGT
>JAPZEB010000024.1:1336480-1349022 GCA_029783705.1 Chaetodon striatus
TTTCTATCATCTTGAACCACATTTACCACCATTACCAAAGTGGTGACTCCATTCCTCTGAAGCCATCAAAAAGTCAGAATATCTGTCCATTCCTCGATTACCCAGTGAGTTATTAATATTCCATAAGGGTCCACCAATCAATATAATCAGAAGGGTTTTTCATAAAAATTAATCCAAGTTAGGAATATTGTTTTAACAGGATAGAGTAGTGTTGTGTTGGTATGCCAGGTGTCATAATCCTCGAGTCCCATAAGACAAGTGTCACGATGTTCAGCTCCACTGACACTCCTCACTCCATTCTACTAGCAAGTAAGGTAAGGCTGTGTCAGGTTTAGGGGCAGAACCTTTTTATGAAAAGACAGGGAGGCAGCAATATAGAGGCTTTCTGGATGTTTGCTTTTTTTTTTTGCCAAAAACAAGAAAAGGGATCAAGCCACTCCTATGGCAAAACACAACACACCATAAATGACAATAAAAATACAGTATGCACCTGTTTTTTAATGTTATTTACCAAAGTTATGAGCACTCCTGTCATTTCAACCTGTAATAATAACTAAGCCAATAACCTTGAAGCACTTAAATGGGCCTTTTCCACTGTCACTTTTGGCCATGCTGAGTCAAACCATGCCTTGCCAATATACGTTTCCATAATCAGTTAAGATGCGCTGAGCTGCACCAGAGATGGACCTTCTCCAGAGTAAGTCCAAAAGCTGTTTTAGATCAGGACTCAATATAAGCAGATAATTATTCATTCATTTCAGTAACCGTTTATCCCGTTGGGGGTCGCGAGGAGTCACCAGACTATCACAGGGCTAACACATAGAGACAGACAACCATTCATGCTCACATTCACACTTACGAGCAATTTAGAGTCACCAGTTAACCTAACCTGCATGTCTTTGGACTGTGGGAGGAAGCCGGAGTACTCAGAGGAAACCCACACTGACACTGGGACAACATGCAGACTCCACACAGGGGGGCTTCCCCGCCCTGGGGTTCAAACCGCCCATCCCAGATTCGAACCAGAAACCCTCTTGCTGTGAGGCCACAACGCTAACCACTGTATCACCGTGCCGGCAGATACTAAGTATTAAATGAGTCGGATCGGGACTGGGGTCAGGAAAAAGAACTTGATCAGGACATCCCTAACATAAACACCTCAAGTATTTAAGTGTTTTTAAATCTCCAGCATTATGTCTTTGTGTTTAAGTGGCAGCAAGGACAAACTTGAGAAGAGTGAAAACCACCAAATGTAAATGATTACATTCAAATTAAGAAATAAATCTACCAAACAAAACAGATTAACACTGGAGTTCAGCTGCCTTTAGACAACAGCTATTATGTGAGCGTATTGCATGTTACACTGTGCAAGATGGCTCTAATGAAATCTTCATTGCAATCTCTGCCAGACTGTACAATATCAATTTGGGGCATGTCAGCTTGAATGCGTGGTGAATTGTAGCACTATGATGTAAATAGGAAAAAGTATATGAGCAGCAGCACATCATCTGCTCGCTTCATCCATCTGCCCCACCACAGCTCTGCAAAGTTTTCTTCATTGTCCCAAGTCCCACTTCTTTGTTTCTCTGTCATCTTTTGGTTTGTGAGTGTGTGTTTTTTTCTAAACATTTTACAATGCATTCATATATATTTACAAAGTTTTTCCTCTATATCATGTTATTACAATAAGCAGGTATAGTATACTATACAATTATGTAATTAATGAAAACTCCTGTCAGCATAAATTACACATGCAGTGCAATATAAATGATTGACCCAGGGGAGTCGGTAGCTTAGCGGATAGTGCCGGAGCCCCATGTCCAGAAGTGATGCCTCACTGCAGCGGCCGCAGGTCAGAGTCCGGCCTGCGCCCCTTTGCTGCATGTCATACCCCGCTGTCTCTCTCTCTCCCCATTTCACACTGCTTTATCTAATAAAGGCAAAAAGGCAAAAAACACAATCTTAAAAAAAATAATAAATGATTGACCTTTTATTCAGACTTACAGAGGACTATCTATTTTTAATTCTACTCTGACAAATAAAACATATTAAAGACATTGGTTAAATACATCAGTGTCACGTTCTGCCGTATAACAGCAACACTACTTGAAGAAATCACATGAAGAAACATAGTACAACGTCATACTGGCTGAGCAAAGCACCCCAGACATTCCTCCTCCCAGCAACACTTTCCAGCTCCTCGTGGGTGACCCCCAAAGCATTCCCCGGTCAGATGAGATATGTAATCCCTCCAGCATGTTCCGGTTCTGCCCCGGGGCCTCCTACCAGTAGGACGTGCATGAAACACTTCCAGCGGGAGGCGCCCAGGAGGCATCCTAATCAGATGCACGGACAACCTCAACTGATCCCTTTCAATGTTAAGGAGTAGTGGCTCTACTCCGAGCTCTCTCTGGATGTCCGAGCTCCTTACCCTGTCTCTAAGGCTGAGGTCAGCCACCCTTCGGATGAAATTCATTTTGGCCGCTTGTATCTGCAATCTCATTCTTTCGGTCACTACCCAGAGCTCATGACCATAGGTGATGGTTGGGACGTAGATGGACCAGTAAATTGAAACCCTCGCCTTTTGGCTCAGCTCCCTCGTCACCATGACGGACCGGCGCAGCGCCTGCATCACTGCAGAAGCTGCACCAAACAATCCATCTCACGCTCCATTCTGCTCTGACTCATGAACAAGACCCGGAGATACTTGAACTCCCTCGCTTGAGGCAGTAACTCTCCCCCAACCTGGAGGGGGCAATCCACTGATTTCCAGCAGAGAAACATGGCCTCAGATTTGGGGGTTCTCACTCATCCTGACCACTTCACACTTGGCTGCCAACCACCCTAGTGCATGCTGGAGGTCACGGTGTGACGAAGCCAGCAGAGCCACATCATCTGTGAAAAGCAGAGATGCAATTCTGAGGTCCCCAAAACGGACCCCTTCCTCCTGCTGGCTGCGCCTCAAGATCCTGTCCATGAAAATCATAAACGGGATTGGTGACAAGGGACAACCCTTACATTTGCCACTGATAACTTCTGATGGTGTTGTGTGGTTGCCTGTCATAGAATAGCATTTTTTAAAATGTATATATACATTTTTTCATTCCATTTATATTTTGTTTATGAAATTAATTTAGCAATATATTAAAATGCAAAGTACTCAATGATAACAGAAGTTAAAGGTACCCTGTGGACCATTTTGACCACTGGCAGTCCACTGGAACAACATTTCGATGAGGGGCCCTTGAAATGCAGGGAAAAAGAGGACTGTAAGCTGGCAAACAGTGATGCAAACAAGAACACTCCACAGCGCACCTTTAAAGAGATAGTTCAGATCTTCTGAAACGGGGTTGTTTGAGGTACTTATCCACAGTCAGTATATTACATACAGTAGATGCCAGTCGGCACGCCCCCAGTTTGGAGAAGCAGGCTGGTGTACCGCCACAGAAGCAAATCACTGTACTGCTGTGGATATGGGTGAGCAACAAAATACATTTCAGCCACCTATAAAAGTTCCACCTAAAAAAACACAATATGGGTTTAACTGTATGCTATATTTATAGTATTTTTACTGCTTTACTAGCTTCAGACAGCCTTTTCTGACAGGAAGCCATGAATTGCTTCAGTTCCACACATATACTCTTGCCAAAGCCACCAGACTCCATTGACAAATACAGTATTTTAGCACACTGAACGCAGGAGCTGCTTGTTTACAGTTGTAAACAAACTTACTGATAGAAGCAGCAGTAGACCAGCAGCTCCTGTGTTCAGGAAGGTTAGTGCCTGGTCGGTAACATAAAGCGGTGAAAATATTTTAATATAGCGTACACTTAAAGTGATATTGATTTTGTTGTTATTGTTTTTTTTGTTTTTTTTTGTTTAAATCATAATTTTTTAGGTGGCTAAAATATATTTTGTTGCCACCTCTGTACTCCTATCTGCTTCTCCCAGACCACCATCTGCTGTAGGTTATACACTGACTATGGATTAACACCTCATACAAACCAACTTTCAAATATCTGAACCATCCCTTTAAGTAGTTATTTTCCACCTCTAAGCTGTACTCAAACTACTTTACAGTGGTGTCTGTGGCTCATCTGGAGCAGCAGGGGTGCTGACAGATAGACATTGAAGTTTTTGATGAAGAAAAAAAAGTAACAGTACAATAACCTTGCAAATAATCCAAATTATGTGGCTAGATATTACGAGTAATAAAATGTTTATTTATTTATATATTTTTATTTTTTAAATATAAAAAGGTTGAATTGGCCCTTTAAGCACAGACATAGCTAACATCTTAACTCCACCTCAGAAAAAGTCACAGGTAGAACTTAAAGCTGCTCATCCACAGCATCTCATCTGAGCTCTTAATGACAGAAAGGACAACAACAGGGCTGACTGACAGCGTGTCATCTGCATCCACCAGATCTAAGGTGCAGGAAGCCAAAGGTGGTGTGTGTGTTTGGTGGACCTCGGTCACACTCCGTCACGCCTCCGCTCGTCACTGACCCCTGCTCGTCCTTCACGCCGGGGCCAGGAGCACCTCCATAATTGCGACGGCAGCGGCGGCTTAAAACCGCCAAATCATAAAAAAGCCACGGCGAGCTCCAGTGAATTACGAGGAAATATGGCCTTCCTTTACAGCGGGGGCCGTGAATGAAGCCATAAAATTATGAGCAGTTTTTATGATGGCCCATTGAAGTAGGATGCTTGTATATTGATGGTTCACAGGCTGTATCCCTCTTCCCCCATGCGGTGGAAGAGCTGACAAAGGGGCCCCTGTGTAACTATTTTTCATGCATTTAATATATTAATTATCCGGTAAATGTTCCCCAGGCAGTGCTTGGGATAGCAGAGAATGACAGCTTTTCGATGAAGCTCCCGGGTTGGCCCATCAGGCCGCAGTGTATTACGTGGGAAAGGTCATTGCGGGGTTAATGTAACTTTTTATTTGCTGATTTTTCATACGCAGGGAGGGTGGTAAGGAAAGGAAGCAAGGCTAGTTTAGAGAAAAAAAAAGCGAGAGAGGAAGACAGAGAGAGATGGGCAGGGATGGAGGCAGAGGGGTGGTGTGTGTTGGGAGCAGAGAAGATAACGCCAGGGTTTTTATTATTGTGTTTGGGTTCAGACTTTTTTTTCTGTCTTGGTCTGATATTGCAGCCTCACCTCCCTTCCCTCCCCCCTCAAAACACACACACACACACACACGCTCCCAGACACACCCTCACACACAGTAGCTTCTGGCTCTGCTACATGAAAGAAACTGATAGGTGAGCCCGCACTAAAAAGGCATTACTTGGGTGCAACTCACTGATTGTCTGCAATCATCCATATCCCACCTTCACATCCCATCCCAAATCAATTCTTGATCAATTTCATGCCAGAGAAAGAAATCATTTCTCCAAAATGGAGAACATATTCAGTTTGATCATTTGTGCTCTTCCAGTAGTAATTAAACTGCTGGGTGGAATAACTGAAAAGATTATTGTGCTGCTGCTTGCTGCTGCTTCTTTACGCCAACTATTTCTTCCCTCTACAAACTTAGATTATGATGCTGGCAGTATCTCTTTCAAACATGGTTATGAAAAAGGGAAAAAAAGAAGAGGAAAAAATTGCTTTTTTAATCACCATATGCACCCTCACTAATTCAGGTGCTCTGAAGTGCTGTCAAGAAACAATTGAGTGGAGAGTCGGTTGAAGTGATCAATTGTGCGCGGTCCCTAGGTGGGGCTCTCATTTGCTGCCGCATTCCTCCAGCTGATTAAGTTAATTAGGCTGCCCCCACATCCTGCTGATTGGATGTAAACATTAATATGCCAGAAAATGACTCCGTCGATGTTTACCGCTATGTTCCGAGCCGCGCTAAATTGATCGCCTATTGAAAACAAAAAAAAAAAAGAAAAAAAAAGAGAGTGAGCGGCTGTGATTTGATTCCAGTTGCAGATAGTAAGGAGGTTCATGCTCTGATCCACCCCCATCTTCCCCCCTTCTCTTCTTCATCTCTTCTCAAAAGCTGCTTGCCAGTTGTTTGTCTTATTCAAAGGTGTTGGATTTGATTTGTTAGACCTATTTTGAAAATAATCAGATTTTCGTCCATGTTCAAATTCATCTGTATACTTCCAAGTACTTTTTTTTCTCCTCCCTGGACAACCCCCTCACTTTTCTACACAGCCCGTTGTGAATTCCCCTCACCTCTCAAAGTTGAAAAGCTGCGGTGGTGAAATACAGAGCGAGGACGGTGGCATGCTCCAAGATGGTCTTTTATAAATCAGAGTGCGGTGTAAAAGCCCCAGCTCGATATCTCATCATAGACGTGGTAGTGTTCAGAAAGTGGCCCAAGCAATGAGCCAAGGCTCAACTATCTATTTGGGGGTGTACGTGCTTTGTCAGAGTGTGTGTATGCAGTTTCTATTGACCAGTGAATGCACCATTGTACACTGATTTATGAATATGTGCTTTCATGAGTCCTGCATGCTTTTATGCATTCTCAGTTTAGAGAGAAAACATGGTTCATTTGTCAGAGGCGCTAAAGTGCATGCAGCTGAATGAACACAGATATACCTGTGAACTCACTGATTTTAGTGTGTATTACACTGGCCTGTCTGTCAGTGGCTGGATGTGACAAATTATATTTATTCTCCTTACTATGACAGCTTATGTTCATTTGGAAACTCTTTAAGTCAGTAATGATTTACTTTTTTTTTTTTTTTTTAACATTTAGGATGTACTGCAAGCCTCCAACACATCTAGCTCACATTCAGGTGTGCAATAATATATTTAAAGCCGTACTTATTGATACTTGTCATATTACAGGTGACCCAAAAAACTTTGCGTGATATCAAAGAGGTCCTAAACATGTTAGAACCCACTTTTTTTCTTTTTTTTTTAAATGCAACTCTGCAGGTATATGGAACTTTTTAGCCCTTTTGAGCTCATTGTTTTAGCCTTATGGCCCACAAATTCGACAGTTATCATCTCTCCAGCAAGAGCAGACAGCTCTTTTCAGTAGAAAAGTTCTGCTAAATCCACTGTGCACTACCTGCCCAGCAGCACACAGCACACAGACACAGCTAATGTCTAGTTGGGGAACATAGTGGAGCATTTAGCAGCTTTAGAGTCTGATATTTCCCTGAGGAGTTAGTGGAGACCAAAAACAGAGCTTAAAGAGAGAGAAAATTGGACTTCTATCCAACTTTTATTGGACAATTATCAGATGGACAAAAACACAATTTGAAATGAATCCTTGTGTTGCTCTGTGTCTGCTGGATGTGTAAATAGGCAAGTTTTTTTATCGACATATCTTCCAAATACTAGAAAAATTAAGTCCATATACTAAAAAGAGATACATTTGGGTATTTTACTGAAGAGATGAGGGATGATATTATACATCTATCTATCTATCTATCTATCTATCTATCTATCTATATACATATATATATTTATGTAGTTAGATTATTAGGAAGTAATTGATTGATTCAATGAATTTTCCTCAAAATTCTATTTCTTAAAAAGTCTTAAAAAAGTCTCTGAGTGGGTACCCAGTAGCTCAGTAGGTAGAGCTGGCATCCCACGTACAAAGGCAATGTCCTTGCTGCCACATCCATGGGCTCAATTCCAGCACATGGTGCCCTGCCGCATGTCATACCCTCTCCCTTCCCCCTTCATTCTCAGTGTGTCCTGTCCAATAAAGGCATAAAAAAAAGCCTAAATAATAATCTTGAACAAAGAAAAGAAAAACTGTAACTACATGTATATGTAACGTGCATATTAATCTATGTGCAATCAGCAGTTTAGTAGATTTCAGATCAGTTATTTAATATGTACTTGATGTATTTTAGAGCAATGGAAGGGTTCTCATGTATCACAGTTTGAAAATATAATATAATATGATAACTATGATATAATATAATATGATAAACCAAAAATTTTCTTTAATTTTGGGGCCTTAAAATGAAGCTACCCCGCCTCCTACTCTTGCTATTACTCTTATGACTATAGAGGAACAGCGGGTTGAAGTCCCAGCTGGGTGTTCCTGTGGTCTGACGCATCATCAGTAGCCCCCATCTCCCTGCCTCACCCATCCCATCCCATCCTCATCTCGCCCCCCTGCAGAGCATCAAGCCCCATTAACCCCCCGCCTGCCTCTCTGCAGGCTCCCTGTGTGGTTAACACAGTGGCGTTAGCGTAAAAGATGTGCCTGCTCCTCCAGATGAGCTTTGCACAGTTTAATAGAGGTCTTGGAGGGGTCTACATTAATATAGTAAGGCCGCTGAGAGGAGGCCATGACTTACACCTCCCACCCTTCCCACCCCACATCCTGTCTCCCCCTTTTTCTATCTTTATTCTTCATTTCTTTTTTTTTTCCAGTGACGAGTCATTTGGCGGTGTGGTGACATGTCCGTCCTCACTCTGGCAGTACAATGTAAACTTTAACCCTGCATCTGGGTTATAACCTCTCTCTCTCATCTCTGTGTATTGACAGCAGTGGTCAAACAGCCACAGTAAGGTGACGACTTGTGCTGCCTTTAGAACTGTGCTGATGTGTCAGGGCCTCTAGGTGAGCAAAGCCTTTGGCACATAGGTGAAAGTGTTGAGGTAGGGATTTGCTGAGGGAGTTTTGTTTGGTTTTAGCACACAGTTACTTTAAGTTAGGACAGCTAAGAGTCCTCAGTACTACTACTACAGCTGCACAGTGCATGTACATGGTTATTTCCAGTGCATCAATGCTCATTTCTGTATTGCATTTCATATACTGATCAGCTACAACATTAATACCACTGAGAAGTGATGTAAATTATATTGATCATCACCTTACAATGCAATGTTCCTCTGGAAAACCTTGGGTCCTGGCATTCATGTGGCACTTGACACACACCACCCACCCAAACACCGTTACAGACCAAGTACACCCCGTTATGGCAATGGCACTCCCAAGAGTGGCCCCCTCAGCAGAACAAGTCACCATGCCACACCACAAAAAACTCTCAGGTATGGCCCAAGGAATGTGACAAAGAGCTCAAGGCATCGACCCGGCCTCTAAATTTACCAGATCCAAATCTGATCATGCATCTGTGGGACATGCCAGTACCCCAGAGCCAAGTCTGATCCACAGTGGGGCCTTCTTGGATGAGACTTGGCTCTGATCTGTCAAACAAGACCTCTGGGGGTGTCCTGAAGTGTCTGGGACCAGGACGGCAGTGAAAGATGCTTTGAGTCTCATCAGTTGTGAGGATGGCTGACAGCATGTCGCACAGATGCTCGATCGGATTGGGATCTGGGGAATTAGGAGGCCTTGAGCTCTTCTCAGGGCATTCCTGAGCAGTTTTTAGGGTGTATGGCACATTTTCCTGCTTGGGGGACCACTGCCATTGGGCAGTGCCATTGCCTAGAGGGGGTGCACTTGGTCTGTATAGGTGTTTGGATGTGTGCTTGGACCCAAGGTTTCCCAGCAGAACTTTGCTGTGTATTGAGAAGATTGATGTTATGTACATCATTTGTCAGAAGTTTTAGTGCTGTGGCAACTGGTGCATCCTCAAACCACTATAATCCTCAAATGTCACAGTAACATTGGTTATGATCTCCTGACCTCTCCTTAAGCATCATCAGGCTAATTTCTTTTACGTGCATATACAAAAATATCCAATTCCAATGGACAGACTGCCTTGCAATTTAATGAGGACATTCTTGCTCCCAAGATGATGACTTCTCCTCTCGCACCAACCTCAGGACAAACATTATATTATGTGCCCCACTACTGGTAATGCTGAAATAAAATACTGTTTATGTCAACATACAAGTTGTATTTATAATACTCTTCTGAATGCTCCAGTTAATCTGACTTGGAGGTTAATGATGTGGGAATGCCTTAAAAAGCAAACCAAGATACCTTGTGGGGCTTAAGTCTTTTCCTAAAGGTACAATGCAAATACAGTGTTTCTGACCCTCCAAAACTCTGCATCCATTAAACCAACGCTTAATATTGGACATATAACATTATATGTTCAGTAAGTTACACATTTCAATATTAGCCATCCTAACTTGAGCATTAAACTACAATAACAACTAAATGTAAAACAGTAAGACTGTAGTACATGAATCACCTTCATGGTGTAGTTGATGTAAATAGTGTAGGTCTACACTGGTTTCCCTCTTACATATCTTTCCCATTCTTTGGACAATTTTTCATCAATTCCTCCACCACTGGTACCTCCCTTGGGGCTCCTCAGGGATTATTTCTAGGCTCTCTTCTCTTTTGTTTTCATAAGCATGCTTCCTGTGGGATACATAATTCATAAAAACAAAATTTCCTCAAACTGGGAGGCTAGTAACTTTCTCCAGCTGAAAGTTTAGTCTGTTGGCACTTTTGGCTTTTAGGACTCAGTTTATTGAGTTCACTGAGTTCATTACATGCGCCGAGGACGTGTAATTGGTTTGGTTTGGTTTGTTTGTCTGTTGGTTTGTCAGCAGGATTATGGAAAAACTCCTTACCTGATTTTCATGAAACTTGATCGAAGGGTGCATCATGGGCCAAGAAAGCACCCATCAGTGGATACAAATCCCAGGGTGGATACAGACTTATTTCTTACTTTCGTTAACAGTGGTAGGTAGGTTAATTGGCCTTGGCGAGAGGTCTTTGCTCTGTGAGTGGCCTTCAAGTTGGGTATGAATGACAAAAATCGTTTCCATTTTTAATTATGATCTGAACTTTTACAGACAAATAAATCTATTGGACTGATGTATTTTTCGTCAACTGCAAAAACTCCAAAACCAAGTCTCTGCTAACTCCATGATCTGGAGATTGTTGTCCACCATTACTGTCACTTCCTATGTGTTATATTGCTCAGTCCCCCAGGTGCAGCTAGTTGGAAATACTTGACGTTTCACTGGCCTCTCCTCATTGGCTTCCAGTGTGAAATTAAATTGATTTTAAAATCTTACTGTTTGTTTTAAAGGTATTTAATTGGTTTGCAGATTCTCACATATTTCTTCTTTTGTGAGCTGTTCCACATTCTGAAGTGAATCATGAGGGTGATCATGCCTTTGCTGCTGTGGCCTCTAGATTGTAGATAAGTCTATCTCTTGATTCCCTCATTACTAAAAGTCCTTTGTTTTGTATCTTTGTTGCAGATATTTAACCGTTCCTGAAAATCATATCTCAGTTTGGTTTTCTTGTATTGCCTCTGAATATCCTTGACAAAAAGTGACTTGATTTGTCTAATACAACTGATACCTCAAAAAGATGGCAGCTGCCATCTTGAATTGTTTGATGGCACTGTAAGCATGAGAATCTCTCCCTGCACCATCCTCCATCCAATGATATGAGCACTGTGTAAGACTCTGAATTGTCCATTCTGTCCAAAGTGGTGTAATAGCAGTGGGCTTAGAACTTTGAGTGTTGGTATTTTTGATTTTTGACTTGAGTGCAGGTGTAGTGTTGAGTCCTGTATGATTTCTTCACTGTGGTACCATATGCCTCTCCACACATACAGCTCCATTTTCTCTACACACTGATTGTTATTTTTACTTTCCTGACTCCTTCATAATTCTGCCCCCCTTCACCTTATCAACTGTCGTCCATGCCCGTCTCCCCTCGTATTTCAATCTCTACCTCTCTTTCTTCCCACTCTACCCTTTTCACTCTCCATCTAGCTCCCTTTGTAGCTATACCACCTTCTCCCTCCCTCCCTCCCTTCTTGCCACCCCCCACCCCCCCCCACCAGCACCACCACCTCCCCCCTCCCCTGTTTCCCTTCCTGCACAGCCGTCACTCTGAATTATTTTCAATGAGCTCCTTTATAGCGGGCGCCAGATCTCAGCTCCAACTCATCACTGAGCACAGGGCTGGGGGGACGCGCTCTGCATTTCGATCAGCTCTGAGCCTCCACTTTGCTATTAACCCCTTTCACACTAAACCCCCCCACCACCACCACCACCACTACCCCCTCTTTCTACACCTTAGCTCACTCTATTTCTCTACCCATGTTTATGCTCTCACCTCTCTACCTCCATCTTTCAACTGATTTTTCTTTATACTCGCAATTTTCTGTAAAGTCTTTCTTCTCACTGTCAGCACCGTCCACACATTCTTGTCTCTTAATTCAGCAACTTTATCAGCATGATGAAACAACAATACTATCATGATCCCTGGCTTTATAATAAAGATAAACTGAGATGATAAAAAAAAAAAAAAAAAAAAAAAAACATAAGGGAAAACTTAATCCTCACAGTATAGCAACAAGTTCAATTTCCCGTGCTTTGGTGCAAATGAAAGTGAAAGCAGGTGCTTGCTCTCTCCTTTCCCTTCTCCTTCCTGCTGATTCTTCTCTAGTTTAGTGTTCTGCTAGTGTCCTTGTCACTTCTGGGAGCATGAGGTGGTACCTGCAGCCCATTGAGGGTGCACAGGTAGTCCAGCTGTGTCTAGAGGAGATACCAGGAGACTGGCCCTTACACAAGGAGAGCTGGACTGGGCCGTAGAAGGGCATCAACCCAGCAGCAGGACCAGTATCTGCTCCTTTGTGTGAGGAGGAACAGGAGGAGCACTG
>JAPZEB010000024.1:1389810-1401915 GCA_029783705.1 Chaetodon striatus
CACCTTACAAGCGTTTGCGTCAGGTTTCTTGTTTAAAAGGAGATGTCGGTGAGAGGATGTGGAGGAAGAGAAAAAGAGAGAAGTGTAGCGGGGGGAGGGGGGGGGGGGTAATGTCCACGACTCCTCCTCGTTTTCTCCCCTTCTCTCTCTCTCACATTCATTCCTTCTTCTCTCTTTTCCAAACTGTAGTGAAAAGATTAAATTGTTTACGAGTGCGAAGCGCGGCTAGCTCGAGCGGATGAGCCAAGAGCGACAGAGATAGACATTCTAATTCGCGGCTGTACTTAGCGCCCGGGTCCCTGTGTGCAACCACTAATTCTTTTATCTGGCTGCAACACTCCGGGCTTCAGCCACATTCAAAAAAAAAAGAAAAAAAAAACCATATATATATTTATATAAAGAGGAAGACCAAGAAGAAGAAGAAGAAGAAGAAGAAGAAATAGGGATTGAGGATGGGGTAGAAAAAAAGAAGTGAATGGGGGGAAAAATACAGTTTTTTTTTTACACTGTAAAACTGATAAAATAATCTGCACTTGAATACTTGATTTCATTTTTTTCCTCATCATCCCCCTCCCCATTCTCGTCACCCCCCCAATCTCACAAAGGAGGGCCGTCCGAGTGCAGTCTTAACCCTTTATCTTGACTGAGCAGAAAGACATTGCCAGCATCTCTGTCTGTGTTGGGCTTGGGGGGGTGGGGGGTAGGAGGGTGTGCATGTGTGTGAGCTTTTGAGTGTGTGTTTGTGTGTGGACATAAGTGTGTGCGACCACGTGCTAGTAATATGTGTGTGTAGGCTACGTGTTAGTATGTGCTGGGATTGGAAAGCTTGATGAGAGACGGACGGACTATGGGATGTGTGTGTGTGTGTGTGTGTGTGTATGTGTGTATGTGTGGGGGATACAGCTTGGAGAAGAATTACTGTTATCTCCCAGGAAGAAGAGGGAAGAGGGGGGAGATAAGAAACTGCTGCAGCCGACAGAGAGAGAGAGAGAGAGAGAGAGAGAGAGAGAGAGAAGCAGGCGTGAGAAGTCGTGTTTCGATGGGGGCCGCCGTTGTAAATTTGCAGGATATTCAGAGCGAGCTAGCCCTGCTTGTGTGACTGCATCCATCTCTCTCTTTTTTTAAACCAGAGGTCTGCTCTCCTGATAGTGGCATTGTGCGCTGCACACTGTATAGAAAGCTCATCAGTGCTGGTTGCCTATTGGGGTGTTATCGGACCTAGTAAGGTAACTGCACGCTTATAGACTGCACCCAGATAATGGGGGGCAGAAGAAAAGAGATAAAGAGGAGGGGGGGCTCTTCTCATTAACAGCTATCTACTGCACTGCAGACACTGGGCTGTATTGAGTGGTTCCTATGCCGGGCATAAATTAAAATGCACCCACAGCAAGGAAGTGGAGGGGGTGGGGATAGAGGGAATGAGGAAGAGGAGGAGTTTTGTAAATGACAGTGAAGCAGAAGGGTGGGGCATGCAGGGGGGGGGGCACTGTGGAGTAGCCTCTCCTTTAAGTCTGGCTTCAGTCTGACTGGGCTCTGACCACAGATTGGAGGAGGAACATGATGTGTGTATACTAACAAGCTATTGGAGCAACCAGTTGATGGGTCTGTGTGCAGGCTTTATTAATGCCCATTTTATGCTCCTGTCTGGGTGTAAACCTCTATTTGGCCTTTCCTCTTGAAGATGTAGTTTCACTAATCATCACACCATCAGATGATTTTTTTTTGGCCACCTGGGGGCAGAACTCTACAACAAACTACAAATCATACATTTCATATTTTTTGGCCTTGTAAAGTTGGTATGGCTGATGTGTTAACAAACACTTACACATGCTATTTACACATCCAGCAGACAGAGAGCAACAATAACCATTATTTGGAGTTGTATTTCTAGTCACTGGACAGGTGGAAGACCAATAGTCACTCTCTTTTTATCTCTGGATTGGTTGCCCAGAAAAATGTCTACCTCTGTTCTCCAAAAACTGCTGTAGAAACAAAGTTAATAAGAGTGGTTAACCAAAACAGTGTTTCACAAAGCTATGAGGAACTACAGGGGTAGTTTTATATTGACCCAATATCAATATGAAAATATTAACTGGTGCACCTTTAAAGACTTCATTTTACATCTACTCATGTACATCTTGTTGTCATTAGGAGATGTTAATGCTGTGAAAGATTTAGGGAGATATATTGGCAGAAATTAAATATGTTTTTATTCATGTATAATACCCGAAAACAGGAATAATTAGTTTTTGCCACCTTAGAATGATGCATTTTTATCCATGTAGGGAGTAGGTCCTCCTCCATGGAGATCACCATATTGCACTACCATGTTCCTAAAGTAGCCCAGAATGAACAAACCAAACACTGGCTCTAGAGAGGGCGATCACGCTTTCATGTTTGTGCACCAGTCGCTATAGTTCACAATCCCCCAGTGCTAAAAGCGTCAGGAAATCAGAGATCATTATTATTATTTTTATTATTGATGTTAAACTGTTTTATTTTACTGTTTTTACTGGTTTGAAGTATCAAATCCATTTGTTTTGGAGAGGAGCAGACTTCTGTCGGTCAGTCCTGATAAAAACCTTGTGATCATCTGAATCTTAAGTTCTCAGAGGAAAAACACTGGGCTGGACTAGCTGCCTGTCTCTGATATGCTAAACAGCATCTGAGAAGTTGCCCAATAGTTTGCATTATGTAGCGTTACATGCAGCACTGATATATGATATACTATAATAGTAGTGAGCGCTTAATCCCTTAAAAAGAACAAACTACTCAGGTTTCCTCATGGATGCACAGGGATGATGGTTTGTCAGATCAGAATTCTGATGTTTAGAGCAGGTGAGTGGCGAAGTCGGCAAGTTTAACGGAGGTCAGTTCCGACAGCCATGTATATTCCAATCAAAGGGGGGAAAAGTGGCTGTGAAACAATAGCAGGCAGGCCAACTGATCTCAAATCTTTCTAACTGCAGGAAGACTTTGTATTTTCAGAGCAACAGGCTTTTGTTTTATTGATAACGGGCTGTTGGTCCAATGGAACATTTTTCAGACTGTTGGAGCTGTTGAATAATGGACCATCAGAACAATGGCATAGCATCTGGATTAGCTGCATCTAAATTAAAAACAAACAAATAAACAAACAAACAAAAAAGCTCTGTGAGGATTATTATTTATTCTCATTTATTTGTCAAAAACCCGTCTCGGACATGGATGAAACAGTCACTTGATCTGAGTCTGGACCACACTCCTTTTGTCTGTGAAGCTTTTTGTTTGGTATTACACAATCACGCCTGGTTTGGGGCAAACGTTGCATTAACTGGTTCTTCTCCTCAATATGTTACTGTTGTTTTATATGTTACAAGTTTAACAAAACAAATTCTACATTATATATTTCTATGGTGTAACTTTTTTGAAATTATCAATTTCTCAAATCAGTCTCAATACTTTAACAATGCACATGCTCTGAAGTAGGCATGGACATTTCCAGTCACCTCTGTGCAAGTGTTGGTGGTGTTTTTTGTGGTTGGCTTTGGATGGTGGTGCTGTCTGGCTGCAAGTTATTTATGAAGATGAGGGAATCAACTCACCAATCTGTAAACTCTCCTCCTGCTACTTCTGCTAGCAAGGTCAAGGTTTTTAAATGTATAGACAAGTAAAGACTGAGGAGAAGATGGAGAAGATGAAGAAGCATCAGCTGAACTAGCATCCTGCTGGCCATTGTACAATAACTGTAAAATAAACTGGATGACCTCTGCGCCGCATCAGTTACCAGCATGATATCAGGAGCTGTGATGATTCACCAAAAGTGGCTAAATCCTGGACTGCCCCATTCAACCAGGAGGCTCTTGTCCTATATGCCGATCTGACAGCAGTGGAGAATGGTAAGAAAAGGAGTGAAGGCGATTTAGAGTAAATAAGAACTGGTGTGACAGTGGGAATGTGAGGTGCTGTTCTGTTCCTGCTGTTGATCACTGCTATATGCCATTAAGCGGCAGCTGTAGAGCAGCCTGTGTTCTGGAGAAGCAACCATGTAGCAGACAACTAAAATGATAAATAAAATTTAAAAAATAAATTATTGTGCACATGTCAAAGGAGCTGATGGGGTCACATTTCACTGGAGGTGTACCCTGTATAATTCTCTGTGGCAAATAAGTAATTGATTGATTGATTGATAGACTGATATAAAACTGGCAACTGCATGAAATGCCTGCATGCTTTTTAGTCACTTAATTAAGGTGGTACAGTAATACTAAACAGGTGAAGAGAACTGTCCACAGTCCTAGCAGGGAACAAAGTTAAAGGAATACACCGCTAAAAGCTTTCTGTTAAATAACACACACTTAAGCCCTGTAACTTTTATGAGGTGGCTGCATTAAAAGTGTGTGTCCTCTTTTGTGGAGGACGGTAGCTATTGTCTGCTTGGATTCACAGCAGTTACAGTTGATTCCATGGACATCCAGTGTCAGCTAAGAAAATGTGAAAATGTGATAAAATGCCCACAGAAACCTGTGGCACAGAAACAATCTATATCATTATCAACAGCAATCTATATCATAATCAACAGCTGTCTGCACAGAGCTATTAATCTAAGGCAGGCAGAACATTCACAGGAGCTCACAACTGAAGGACATATATTTTTAAGCGAGTTGTATTCTTATTTTTATTTTTATATTTTATGTCCTATTGCTTTTTATTTTCATGACTTTAAAGTTCAAAAAAGTGAACACACATAGTTCTATGATGCCATAGCAACACCAGGCAGGCTATTCTCATGCACTGTTGGAACATTTTCCTACAAAAAATAAGGCACCAAAATATATGCATATCCTACTATTTTGTAAAGCTGTGATAACATGACAATGCACTAATGGGAGTAAAGAAGGAAGCAGTCCTGAGCTGTCTAGCAAGAAGGAGGGTTGTGGAGTGGATATGTCACAGAGAACAGGACTTTCCCACAGAGGCTTGTGTTCGGAACACAAGATTTTCATTTTAAGATATGTCATTTTATCACCATGTTTCTTTTCCTAAACCTAAACACAATAACTTTTAATGCCTAAACCCAACCTCTGTAACTTTATGTTAATTGCATAACTGTGCATTAAGGACGTTATGTCATTCAAGGGGTGCTACTTCATAGGATCATACAAACTGTTGCGCATGCATTTTTCACAGAATATAACACGAACTGTTCTATGAGAATGCACTGCTATAATTCATACTGTATACTGTAACCAATCTTGTCATTCAACCCCCATTGACATCTGCTTGCCTTAATTATTCAGCAGAACCTCAGTTTCTCAGTCAAATCATATCATTGCTATGTAAAAACTATGTTATGCTATGCTTGTGCCAAATTTTAACTTTAAATTTACCTGCCTAAACCATGGTTCTTTTCCTAAACCTAACCCAAAATCATTTGTGGGCCGCTAATTTGTAGGGTAGCATACAAACCATTTTGTGTGTATTTTCATAGGCTATTGTTAGAGAATATGTTGCACCAGGATGAATCAGACTCAATGTGTGCTACAGTCCACAGAGCTTAACAGGTAACATAGCAGTTTTAAAAGAATACATGGTTAGCCCCTCTTCTCACCATTTCTGAAAACAAGTTGAACAACCATTACTTTTTGGGCATACAAAACTACAGCTGCCAATAAAATTAGTCAGTGTGGGTATGCCATTGTAATTGGGTTTCATCCATATTTAGAGGATCCACCAAGGCTGTCTTTGAAAGTAATTTTTGCAACTCTTTCAGCAGTATTCTCTGCTGTTAAGAAGGGTCTACAGCCTTTGGTCCTCTCTGTCCTGCTATTGTCACAGATAAATCTGACTAAACACAAATGGTCGGTCCATCCACAGACTTGCCAATTTGAGCCATGACGTTTAGCCCGCGTTTGTGCAAGTCTTATGTGTAATGGTGTCTGTAAAAGGCAACTATTAAACAATGAATAGAGCATGGTGTTTTTTTTTTTCTTTTTCTTTTTTTCTTGTCCTTTTTTGCGTGTCCAAACATAGGGTATGAACCACACAGCAATATTGATAACGTTATGTTTCAAAGCTGGAACTTTATTTGTCCATAGGATTTTAAATAAGGTTTTCTTACTTCTGGAACAGAAGCCTAAAGTTCCAGTCTGACCTGAACTTTTTATGCTTTTGCATGCTTTTGGCATTTGGCTTTGGGTGTTGATTGTAGAGTGTCCACTTGCCCTGAATGACAATATTAATGAACCATTCAAGCGGAGTAGTTGATTAAAATTTTCTGGTGTAGCACAGGGTGAAAAATATTGTTTTAAGGTGCTTAAAACAAAACGTGCCCAGGAGGCCCTCCCCCTTCATCATCATAATGTCCATCTGAATCCCCAATGACATGTGTTTTGCCTGATTACAGAGGGCTGCAGCCCCAGTCTGTGTTCACTGAGGTTTACATATCAAACAGGTAATCTCCAAACCAGTTGTCAAGTCAGAGGCTAAGAGTTCAATCTGGCCTGAAGTGGTGTACTGTGGGGGCCGGCAGCTCGCCTGTCTGAATATTGATACATCTGGTTGTGTCCCTGCTCACACTCTGTCCCTGGGTCTCTTTCTCTCTTGTGCTGTTCAGGGACATGGTGAAGACGAAGGAAAATGCAGTCAGCCTTGAGAAAAGCTAAAACAAACAACCAAAAACAATGCTTTTTTCCACTTTTTCCAGACCCCTCCACCTCTCCATCATCTATGCTGACACACAAGCATGTGCAAGCAGGCTGAACATATACCAACACACTGACGCATGGTGCACTTTTAGAGTGTGTGTGTGTGTATGCATGTGTGTATGGACAAGACAATCATCAGCTGGCAGAGCCCAAGTCTCCCTGATAAACCACCTCTCTCTCCCTCTCTCCCCTGCCCTCTCTCTTTCCCTTTCTTGCTCTCTTGCCTCCCCCTTCACAATAGAGTCTGCGCCTTCATTTGCATGGTGCAATTGGCTCTCGGCGGCGTAGTGTTGTGGCCAGACAAGTGTAGCATTACGGGGCGAACAAGTTACCATGGGGGAAGGTTAATACAGACAATAAGGGAGGCAGATAATGGGAATTGGGTTCCTGTTTTTCAAACCTCTTATCGGCCCCGGCGCGAGAAATCAGGCCCCTGCTTTGAATAAAGAGGTGGGGGGTATTTAAAGGGCCAGCTCTGTCAAGAGCGCTGCTGTCATGTCCCTACATGGCCACAGTTTGTTCTGTGACATTTCCACAGATGTAGGGGGGGGGGGGGCATACAGGTAGTGGTTGATGGTTCTATGTAGCAAGTGGTGATTAAGCCTGCCCTGACAAAACTCCATTGTACTGCCTCCTCCCCTGTTTTACATTTATCAGTGTGTTGCAGTGCCTTGAACAAAAACTAACAAACAAAAAAAGATACATTTTTTTCCCATCATGTCCACAAGTGTACATTGATGAAGCCCATTGGAGATGCTGTTATGGGACTTTACTTAAGGAGAACACACCCAGCTAAACAATCCCAACTGAAATGGTACATACAGCTCACATCAGTACATACATAAGTAAATATGCAAACAAATATGAACATCAATGTGGTGTAAATATGCCAGATTCAGTCAAAAGTGCACAGTTTTCTTGTCAATTGGAAATGATTACTGACATTTCAGATGTGCTTGCTTTCAGTTTGACTACAGACTAAAGTGTTTTGAACTGTTTTCTTGTTTTCAACCTGTGTGATTGTCTGACTTAGTTGTAGTGATGTCACAGTGTTCCCAGAAACCCACTAGAAAAATGGAAAAACTACAAAAAAATAAAACCCATGTCTTAATAAAGAACGGGTATTAATCATGGTTGTCTTTTGATGTACAGTTACTTTTATCTGACATTTATTTGCACATTTGGGCATCAGGTAAATATGTTTTTATACTATTTAACAAATGTACCATTAAATTCAGCACTTTTGTCCAAACAAAATTAACTTAAAATAAATTCATTAAAACTCAACAGGAACAAGAGCTAGATGTGATCAAAAGCTGGAAGTGCATCTCTCCCAAATAAATGACAAAAAGGGTATTCAGAGAGCTCTGTGATGTATGTCATGTAAGATTTGTAAAATTTGACATAAACATAGTATTTACATCACAATGATACACATAACTGAGAAAGTGGGAATTAACTCTTGTATCCAAAACGAAAGATCTGACTTGAAGTATAAGAAGGCAGCCCAACTTTGAATGTTGTGTCAACTCAAAATGGTGGTTCTGATCAACACCATCTCAGTCTGGAGTCATCGAATACTAGCGTTTGGTCAGTGACCTCTGGAGTCGAAAACTGACGAAAAAGTCAGAGTAGGGCAGGTAAGAGAGATGGTGGATGGGTCCACAGCAACCACAGACTTTCACTTGGGAGCCCAGTGGTAGCTTACCAAGTACACAGTCTGAATTATGGCAACGTATCCACATACAACGGTTCATATGATATCCTACAAGAAATGCATGCATAACAATTCATATGATATTTTACAAATTAGCGGCCCACCAATGATGTTGCGTCCTAAACGTATCGTTACGCAATTAACGTAAGTTAATTACAGAGGTTGTTACAGAGTTGTTACAGAGGTTGGGTTTAGGCAATAAAAGTTACTGTGTTTAGGTTCAGAAAAAGAAACATGGTGAGGACGTACCTTAAAAAGACTCGAAGTTAACATAGTTCTGAACATGAGATTCCAGGAGGAAGTCCCATGCAAAAGTCAGTTTGTTTGTGAGCCATCCACTGCCCCAACCTGCCTATTTACAAGCACTTGGGACTGATTCCTCGTGTACTGCTCTCACCACATTGGTAACATGATCACAGCCTTTCAAAATACATGGGCTATGTATAAATTTGAGTGCACTGCTTTTTGTAGGAAAGCAAATGAAAAATGTGTGAGAACAGCCTGATCATGCTGTGGAGTTGAGACTGTCATCACAACACAAAAGTCCTTGCAAAGGCACTTGTCCAAATGCTGAAAATAACTTATGCTTAGTTTACATGTCTTGTGCAAATGTATCTGTTCTACCTCAGAAGAAAACTTTTTGACTGGAAATTTGCATTAAAAGCAAAATGTGAGCAGCACGTAAGCACTAAAGCATTTGGCCCGTTTAATCCACACTGAGTCCAGCCTCGTTGCAGTTGGCTCTGTCATCAGAAGCAGCTGTCAGTCAGTCAGTAGCCAGCCTACAAAGATGTACTGATTAGAAAAAGTTAACAAGTAGGCAGCTTGAGGAAGGAAGGAATCATCTGGTTTTTTTTTTCATTGATTCACTGACTAGTGAGCAGAGGAATCTGCCCACAGTGAAATAGAAACTGCTCAGAGCCACACTGGGAGACTTGATCAGTCATTGCAGATACTGTTTAAAAGTTCACAACATAAAAGCAGCAGGAGAACTGTGTGATTCAAACAGTTGTCTGTGGCCAGAGGAAAGAAAATGCGGATGACGCATATCCTGAGGCAACGCAGGTGGATCGATACATTTAATAAAATGGAAGCATATCTGTTTCAGTGGTTTACAATACTCTGACACAGGATTGCTTAACTTTACCAACTTGATGAACTCTGGAAAGTCCATTATGGTAGCAAATATTAGTCCTTTCTTTGTGAGTTAAACAACAGAAATACAGTGTTCTTGTTATAAATTAATCTACCAGGGATGTGCACTTTTATTTTATTGGCCACTGCATTGCCAGATGATGTTGCGTTGCTACAAAATTTGAGCCAGAATCAACTATTAGCAAGATGACCCTGAGATTTTCATGCAGGGCTAAAGCCAGTCTGAACACAGCTTCAGGAGGGAGGTCAGTGTACATAGGTTAAAAAAAGTATGTGACAATGGTCACTTTTACACTCGCTGTCCAAGACGGGATTATTCCACCTAGCTGTCCCTTAAAAAAGGTACAATCGTGGAATGGGAGGGACAGAGTTGTCTTGCCTTTAAGCTGGCTGTGGAAATAGTAACAGCAACAAATCAACATTTCTGTACAAGAGACAGCTGGCAGAACGAAACGGGTGTGGCGTTTTGACGACATCTGTGCGACCCACCGGCAGGAGATTTGAAAAGCAGCTGTAGTAGTTTGCAGCTAACTCAAAGAGAAAGATCAGCCGAAAATGTTCACAAATTGGGAAGACAGTAAGGTCTAGGAGCTCCTCACACTTCAGGCAGAGGACAAGATCAGCCGTCATATAACAGATAGGATAAATGAATGTTGTTGCCATGTTATACCACTGTTATTGTTTAGACAGTGTTGCTGACACATATGTTATATATAGGCCGACACTGTTTTGACATCACACCCATCACACCTCTTTTTGTTTCTGTAATGCTGGTATGCTGTCTAAAATAACTCACTGAAGTGGCATGATGCCGTCGTTGTTTGATGTTAAACAAGCAAAGGTGGTATAAGAAAGGAACTTCATAGCAGCCTTACCTCGCAACCTCTCTGCACCTCTGTTTTTTTGTCATATGTGTTGCACTGATAATTTTATTTTATTTTTTCAACTTTTTTAAAAATCATTAGTAAGTTATGAGCCCTTGTTTTCTGATCTGCAGGTGAGGCATGATTTTAAGACACCAAAAACAAACAAAAGCATTAAATATTTTCCATGTTTACAAGTGATGCATGTGACGTAAGGTGATGATGATCACATTGCTTTACTCATGCTATCTCAATGATTACAACAGACCACAGTGCCATGTCTTTCTGGAATGCAGCTCTGTAACACCTTTCACTGATCTGCAGCTTCTCTCACTGTTACCTGCCTCCCCTTCCCTCCTATCTCTCCCTCAGTCCTCCCAGTGGGTGAAGGTACTTAATTACCATGCGCTCACACAGGTCCTAACTAGAATACAATGGCTGTGCATGTTCATCACATATTTTAGGAGGTCAGAGGAGGAGGGTGGAGTAGAAAAGGGAGGAGAGAGCACACCAGGGGAGGGATGATGGTTTTGTATTGTCTCCCACAGTAGCTTCAGCGGATGGCAGTGGATGTTGTTAAGGGTGAGAGGGAGGCGAGTGAATGCCTCACATTTGGAATTAAGTTTGAGCCCTGGGTTGTCTGGCCTCTGTGGAGAGTGAGAGAGAGAGAGAGAGTGTGTGTGTGTGTGTGTGTGTGTGTATGTGTGCGTGAGATGGGGGATGGGTTAGATGGACAGGCGATGGGGAAGAGTTCTTAATCATCCCCCAGTCAGTCTTTGGTCCTCTTGTCAAGTGGTTCCCATCATCATGACATTTAAAATATTCATTAATTACCTCGGTGACTTGATGAGCTTTCTCTGATGCTTATACTCTCTGACGCGCACACACACACACACACACAGGCACACACACACTGAAATAAATAAATAATGGGGAGATGTGTCATTCCCCATTGTCTGGCATCATTTTGAAGGAGCGGTTGTTATACTTTATGGCCTATTGTAGGACTGTAGCCATTATGCTGGAGCTCTGTGAGAATCATGATAAATGTAAATGTGGTTTTCCAGCCCCACTCATCACCCTATCTCTCTCCTGTCTCAGTGCCATGCTTTGTTGTGCTCAGAATGGTCAGTATTTTGGATATGGGACAGTTATTGTAACCAGTCATCCCATCAGGTTAGATATTTCAATCTAAACAAATCCAGTCCTGTGTCAGTATCAGAGGAATTTCCATATATGGGCAAGGTAGTGCACTTAAAGCTGTTATTATTGGAGGAAAGCACTAAATGAGGGAAACTGCACTGTGTTTGTGATGTGCTGAAAGTTTCAACTTTAAACCGAAGTGTCTGTTGCCTGGAACTCTTCCTCTAACCAGCTAACTGTGGCTGCTTCTCTGTTTTACCATAGTCTCTTGGGATAATTAAAAGGCTGGATCAAGTCTTTGGGAAATATACTGATTTACTTTTTTGAAGATCAGTTTTCTCAAGAACAGAGCTGGAGATGTAATAGCATAAAGACTAGAAGAAAATAGGTGTTCTTCAAGGATTAGGCAAATGGGCACATAGGAATAAAAACAATGACTGTCCCAGCTTACTCAGTGTAGAAGTCCATGGTGTGGGCTGGCAGTCTAAAAAGGCATCCAAGGCACTCTGATAATAATTAAAAATCCTTTACTCAGACCAAC
>JAPZEB010000024.1:1406852-1418677 GCA_029783705.1 Chaetodon striatus
TTTCTTGAAGACGTTTCGCCTCTCATCCAAGAAGCTTCTTCAGTTCTAACTGACTGGTACGGAGTTGCAGGCTTTAAGCTCTGTGTGGGTGTGAACCCTGGCAGAGTTGTTAGGGTCACATGTAAGCTCTTAGTTTCAGAGTCGTTGGGGTCACAATGTGAGTCATTGACCCACCTGTTGACTGCAATAGGTTTGTCGTATTTTGTAAATTGCAGCCTTGTTTGATTTAACAGTGTGCACTATAAAGCACAACTTTACATGATCAGGGCCTCAAAGAGTAGCTTAACACCAGGTTGAAAAGTAGGTTGAAAGTTTCAGGCCTGTGTCACCTGTGTAGGGTGTGGATGCTGGGTGTGCTCTACTGCACCTCTGAACAAACATAACAGTGATGTCACAGGGTCTTAAAATACACTTGCAGGAGGCATGAGCAAGTAGACCATGATCTGTATCTATGTCCCTATTTGTACTCTGAGTGGGTGGGTTTATGGTGGAAGTGGGTGGAGTTTAAACCTTAAGTGGGTGGGCTTTAACCAGAAATTGTCATTTTAAGCCTGAAATGAATATGGGTTGATCAGAAGTTGCTGTGTTTATAATTTATTAGGAAAATACTTCCAGAACTATCTCAGAGTTAGGCTTCAGATCATGTTTGATCCCAAGAGTAAGAGATTGAACACAGCTACTCAAATGAAAAATTTCCATTGTCACGAATACAGATATTGACAAATTTTACTTGTATAGGACTCATACTCGTAAAAAGTACATTATTATTATTAACACTAACCTGCACAAGTATCAAGTTAATCCACTGGAGGTCATCAGGAACACATTTTTCAGGGAGTGTTATGTACTTTTTAAGGTGACACCTGCATTATTTTGAAATATTGAGGCCCCATTTTGTAGAGAGGTACTGAGTTTAAATCCAGTTCAAAGGGTTGTAGAATTAGGGCATTCACAGTTCACACAAGGTGGGGACACAGGGTGTCAGTGGGGGCCCAGAGCTCAGTTTTGTCCCCGTAGCCGGTTGATCTGGCCCTTTGTGTTAGGATGCATGTGAGGTTATCATAACTGAAGCACAACTTAAATATAGACAAAAGACAGTTATATTAGATCTTGCCAATATTCAGATTCATCACAAATCATTTGATGACAGAAGACGTTAAATTATTTATTGATGAAAGGATTTTTCCTATCAGGTACTGGTGATGAGAGCAAAGTGTGCATGTCATAAAAAAGTAAAATGCTGCATAGAGCTGAGGCGAACTGCAGAGCTGGGGATAGTTCACATTAGCACATGATCATTTTTCTATCTATATATAACAGTGCAATTAGTGCAGCTTACCTATCTGTGTATTTTTTTACAGAACGTGAAAGGTATATACTATATATGGAATTAAGTATTTGTCACTGCGTTTGCATGTAGAAACAGTACCACATCTCAACCAATACACCCGCACACCCTGGCCACATACCGAGGGCAAATTTCCCCCGATTAGATTTGTAAATCAAAAACCAATACATATAACATGCAAGAATTAATCTGTTTTATATTCCTTGGTTACATTGTTCGTGGAACACATTTGGAAGATTTAGAATGTATTTGTGCCTGCTGCTCCCCACCATTATATGCTTCAATTCATACATCTATTTGTGAGCCCATAAAACAGGCATTGACTACCCATGTAAATTGTGTTCCCCACAATAAATTATATGCATACTTGCAAAAATACATAACTGCTGTCGGTCTCCCCGCTCCATGTCACTGGCATACTAATAGCGCCATGCTAGGAGGCCAATGATGCCACTTCCATTATTTTTCCATTTAGCCGTAATTTTGCGGAGGAAGTTAGAGTTGGTGAAATTGCCTCCCTCTGCCCTCCCTGTGCCTGATTCCTCGTCTCACAGGCTGGCTCTATATCTCTCATTCAGCTTCTGAGGCACGTGGGGGTTGTTTTCATCCCGGTGAGTGGATAGAAAACGGCAGTGACCTGTACACGCCTTCGGTTCAGTGGGCGATTTCGTCTCAAGCTGTGGAGGCTACAAGCTCAG
Source organism: Chaetodon striatus (assembly GCA_029783705.1). Taxonomy (NCBI): domain Eukaryota; kingdom Metazoa; phylum Chordata; class Actinopteri; order Chaetodontiformes; family Chaetodontidae; genus Chaetodon; species Chaetodon striatus. The sequence goes on from JAPZEB010000024.1 coordinate 1,408,899, forward strand.
GGGTTACAGGTCAAGTTATCCCACAGTGAAATGGACACCATGGGAAAGTAATGCAGCCAAAACCTGCTTTGTATGCCTGGCTGACACCAAGTAGATTATTGTGTCATGAATCCTTTACACTACTTCAAAGTACAGCAGAAATTAAATTGCATATTTATTTCTGCTATAGCCTATGGATCTTTTCAGTAAATTACATTGGTACCATTGTCCCTTTTGAGTAAATAATCTGTAAGTGAAAGAAAATAAATGTATGTTATTATGTTTTATGATTGCATCGGTGTGCACATACCTGTAAGAGTGCTGATGTTTCTCTGTCTAAATAATATCTAGATTATTTTATTTTGCATGATTAATGCGTCGTTCAGACAAACAACAGCATCATGTGAAAAACTGTCCACATTGGACAGATTATGCTAACACTTACACTAAACTCCGACACTCCCTGTATGGACATAGTGTAACAGACAGATATCAGCCTGAGAAACAGAGCCTCAGACTTTAAACAACAGCTTTCAAGCTAAATTCTCCTTCTTATCTCCCTGTACAACCCTGTCTCCTAGAAATCTGCCTCCATGTGGCCCCTTGAAGGGTGCTACAAAATTTCTTCTTCTACTTTTTCAACAGTTTGTTCAGGCATGTCTTGTAGCTTGCCTATTTAGTGATGTCAAGTGAGTTAGCTAACCTGATTGGACAATGGAAAAGAAACTCTGATGACGTCATGTGCTTCTCTGCTCTGAGCTGAAGGTTTTTCAGCTCAAGGTGTACTGGGCTCCTGCAAAAATGGGAGGTGCACAGAACGGAAAAAATGCAAGGTAATGACTAATACAAAAGGAGCAAGCAAATACTAAAAGCCACCCCATACTGCTAAAACACGCTCTGTCTGATCGGGGCCTTAGATCGTGAGCTACTGCTACTACGATTAAAAGATCAATTTGTTTCTGTGCCACTGCCAGCTGAGCTGTCAGTCAAACACATACTGCGGCCTGCCCATATCTCTGACTCCCCTCAGATATGTATAAATATATATTTGAAGATCACTTTATTAATACTGATTTATGTAACATATTTTGTTACTAAAAAGTGTAATTTAGTTACTTTTTATTTAATTTATATATATAGTTATATATATAGATATATATAGATATAGACAGATATAGATATAACGACCTGTAGCACAAACCAAATGGGCTAAGTGTGTGTGTGTGGGGGGGGGGGGCTGAAGGTCACCACAGCTGCTGCTGCTAAGTACACATACACACATGGCACAAAACACACATGCACACAGTATATACGGACCTCTCACACAGCTCTGACGATTTTGGAAAACCAATAAAATTGCAAATTTCCCCTCATATTTTCACAATATCCTAAATAAACATCAGCAGCTTCGCACATCTCTCTCTCTCTCTCTTTCTCTCTCTCTCTCTCTCTAACTCTCTCACTCCCCCCAACATTAAATATTAATCCATACCTGGCAGGGATGACTCCAATCAGAGGAGAGTCGACATACAGGGCGACAGTGGCTGCCCCTCTTTAGGTAAACAGTACGGAGATTGTTACCTCCCCATCCGCACACACACCAGATCCACCACCTTCATCTATCTTTTACTTCCTATCATTTTAAACAGTCAGTCGGATATTGGAGATAAAAGCTGTACATGCAGACTTATGTGGAATCTGCTCAAAAAGAGTCATTAGATTAAAATCACAGCATGCTCACTTCAATGAGTTTGTTTACATGGACATGAATAAACTGTTATTGATCAGGATTTTGGAGTGCCCCGTTTATGTGTTTGAGCACCATTTTCTGTTTAGGAGGAAGCAATACATGTTGGAGTACTCTGAAAGAAAGCGGGATGTATATGGGGAATATGAATAATCCGCTTGCTCTGTGCTCATGTAAACACCATATCCCCCATATGGTCATGACTGGAATAAACCTCATAAACAGGATATTCATGTCCATGTAATCGCACTCACTGTGTGACTAAATAAACTGCATGGTGTCCATCAAAACACATGAATCACATCTGATATTGTGTGTGTGTGTTAGTGTGTGTGTGTGTGTGTGTGTGATAGACCGTGTTTAGCACATGGTCTATCATATACACGTTTTTTTCCAAAACTATTTTTTTTTCAAGTTTCTTTTCTTTTCTTTTTTTTTTCTTTTCAAATGTATTTATTTTTTTGTCATACATAGATATATACAAATCTTCAGAACATGTAGTTGAAACAGGGACAGGCTAATTATAATTACTTAAAAGGTGTGAATGTCCAGGTTTTATATGATGGTTGAAACAAAAAAACAAAAAAAACAAAAAAAGAAAAAGAAAAAGAAAAGAAAACAATAACCTTGGTATATTTCATATTTTCATTTTTATGTTTTAAATGGAATCAACAGAGAATGCAAAGTCACATCCAAGTTTTTTTTTTTTTATTAGGTTGTTTTTTCACATCAACATGCTGTTGAATTATTTTTGCAGGGAAAATATGAAAGAGCTAACTCAGTTTTTACCTGATTCTTCTGGGGAGTCAAACTCTGAGCCCAGTCAAATTTTTATTCTGAAGATGTTGAAGTTCTTTCACTGTAAAATATAAGTCACATCTTTCATCAATGTTTTTTTTTTTTTTTTTTAAACCCCCAAGTGTATTATTATTGGATTTTTTAGTACAACCTGTTTGTATGGGTCCCAAAAATTCTGAATTGGTTGGGCTTATTTTTATGCTGTCATTTCAATGACATTGTACAAAAGCCAGTATTCACCATGGCAATAGCTGCACAGTCTCTTTGAACTGTTTTAAACCAGTGCAATATGATTTTAAACTGGCACAATGTGTTAACAGACCTGAAGTTTGCTTTGTGATTGTCTGAGATGTAATTAACAGACCCTGTTTTTAGCCCTTGATGCATCCTCTCCAAAATTTGCTACTGTAAAAAAAAAAAAAAAAAAAAAACGTAACGAACTTTGAACTGTGCCACTACCTCAATTTGTAATGATGTAATGGGATTATTTATGGAGAATGGAACCTGTTTTTAATAATGTATAATGGAGGTTTGAAGCACTTATGTTCTAAGACCTACTTGGTCATTTTAAGGCGGTTTACATGGTTTTAACACGTGAATCAGATTGCTGTTCACATAATTACAACTCAAAAATTCTAAGTTGCTGGAAATGTCACATTAGTTAGCCCAACTTAAATGGATTAATTGTTTGGAATACACACACACACACACACACACACACACACACAGCATATTTCTCTTAAAATTACCATATTGTTTGAAGTAGTAATTCTGAGTAGTCTATACTAACACAATACACATCTAAAGTAATTATCAAGTACTCTGTACTCTAGTTACCTAAACTTGTGTGTAAGTGTGCTTCACTAAAAAAGCATTTGTTAGTGCAACATACAATACCTATTACACTGTGCTTAGTTTTTCAAGGCAATTGGTTTTTGAGTAAAGTTAACTAATTTTAATTTACAATGCAGCTTTGATGTCTGAACTGGAGCTGTTGGTTTTACTGTTTGATCTCATCTGTGATGCTTCATGATTCATTTTATTACAACAGTTGTTATAAAATATTGAATATGTTCCTGACCCCACCCATCATCCCTCAAGGAAGGCGTAACTACCCTAAAACTGCAACATCAGATGGAAAATCTTTTTTCTAATATGATGCAGGTCAGTTCTAAAATCAGCAGGTGATGATCCCAACACTTCCACGTATATAAACACAGTGCACCTTCTGAAAAGGAACGTTTCTGTCCAGTAAGAGCATTTCCTCCTTCCCCTGCTCATTTTCTTTCCCTCCCTCTGTTCCTCCTCTTCTCACTACAGAAGTGTGTGAGAGACTCAACACTGCTGTGATGCCACAAGGGGCAGCAGAGGTACACGCTACAACACCTGCAGCTTCACTTTTCTTTGTCTGAAATATCACAAGAAAAGACTGAATGGCAAATAAACAAACAAGCATCAAGCTAGATAGAAGATAAAGAGAGAAAAAGACAAAGCATGACAGAAACACACATATGTAATAGGACAGAAATAACCAAGCAACAGTCTAAATACAAACAACAAAGCAACAAGAAAAAAAAAAGAACAAATAGAAATCAATGCATGAAAGAGCCAAAAAGCTGAAGCAAAGAAAAGCAAACACAAATCCGAAGAAAAATTAAAAGGAAAGACAAAGCATGGAATGGACCGTGAGAAAAGTAAACAGAAGAAAGACAAACAAGAAGACAACAAAAAGAGGGAAGAAAGCAAACTGGCAGAAACAATAATTATAGAAAAACAACTTTAAAAAGAAAGATTAAAACAAAGTTTTTTTTTGTTGTTGTTGTTGTTGTTGTTGTTTTTCCCCATGGAGCAGAAGCTGTATAAATCTGCACCATGATGACATTTACACACGGACGCAATCCATATTTATAACCTGCTCACACACACACACACACTCTTTAATGTACATACTCACACTGTATGAACCTTAACAGTATTACCTGTTTGATCAGCTCTGGCTGCCCACACGCACACCCAGCTCAGTCTCATATGAGTAAGAGCAGCATGCCTTCGCACTTTATGCTGACGCATTTTACATAGTAGAGTTTAGTGAACATGCATGTGTTTGGGAAGTACTAAGTATACAATTGGATAAAAGAGACTTGGATTATACTGCACGAGTTGGGTGAGAGTTTGTAAACAGATGTTTTAATATAGTTTAGCTCATAAACACATTCCCCTATGACTTCAATTCATCAAGTATTTTTTTCTATTTTCAGGCATGTGAGTCAAACAAAGTTGTCTTCACAGATTCAACACAGCTCTGATTGAGTAATTGATATACAAATGGTCATTTTGTAGGAGGAACTATTCCTTTAAAATTAACCAAACAGTACATTTTGGGGGGATTATTTTTAGCTGTGGATTCATCCATATTTGGTGCTTTATTTCTGGCAGCAGGATGGCATGTTTAGGACTGAGTTAAAATAGATTACAATGTGTGTGTTCATGGTAATGAAAGAACATGTCACCCAGTGCAACAGTTGGGCTCACTGATGTGTTTTTAATAGTTTTTGGACAAGCGTGGAGCTCTATGGCACAGAGGGAGAAGATACATCAGGCTCTGATACACACACCGTACTTGTTCATACTGGTTTGACTCTGCTCATGGGACTTGTGACAATAAGAAAAATTCATTATCACCAGACTAATACTTTGATTACTGAATTTAACTTGGTACATGTATGTGTAATTTACATGTAGATTTAAACAATTTTGCAGATTAAATTATTTGAATGTCAGCTTTCACATTTGGACATGGTGATGTTGGAGGCCAATCTTGGCTGTGAACTATGTTTTGCATTATGCACTCTTGTCCTAGACGCCTTATATGTCAGTTCTTTATACTTGTAACATAAAATTACTAACCATATTTCACCAAACTTCTGGTCATGTTATAATATTCGTCATTTGGGCTCTTCTTCAAACGGTTCCATGATTTTTCCTGTCTTTTCTTCTTCTTTGTGCTCTATGTATAGTGAGGCTGTATAATTATGAACAGAAGCTTGAATAGCATTCTACAAATTTAGGTGGCTACAGGTTTACAACTTCTCCATACACTCCAGTCTTAACCAGTCTCTCCAGTCTTGTACTTCTCCACAGTGGCAGACAGGAAATGCCATGAGTGCAGTTTTGTTAAAGATCTTTAATGTGATGGATGGACAGAGAACTGAAGGAAAAGACAGAGATTAATCCATTACTCTTCCTATCCCTGAATTATGACTAACAGTGTGATTACACAGCCTTGATCTCAGCCTCTCAGCCTCTGAAGCCCTGCATTGCAAGGTGGGATCAGGGGTGTAATTTACAGGGGGCATGTCCCCTGCACTTTATACTGCCCAGAATCAAACACTTTATTTTTTAAAAAAGGTATGGAAGTTGGAAGGGTGTTTGTATGTTAGAGACTGTAGGAAATTACTTAGATAATGAATGGAGAGTACTGAAATGAGAATAACATGAAAACTAAAAATAATTTCAAACCTCTGCACAAAAATTTTAATTGTGGAAACCCTATCTCTTGAAGTGGAGCTTGGAGTATCGAGTTTCAACATTGTAAGGTGAAATGTGTTTTAAGATCTTGAGCTCCACGGTGTTCAATAGGGTTAAAATGTAATTTATAGCTCAAAAAATATAAAACATAAAAACAGTTTCTGTTGGCATACTTTGTTACATGTTAGCTTAAAAAAAGTGCATTTCACTCCTCACCTCACACATTTTTGCTGTATTGCACCAAATGTCTTGTTGCTGTGCAAAGTTCATGAATTGATGTGATGGCCTGAACTGTGCCAACATGCCGTTATAATATAACCCTAAGTAAAAGTAACTTTCTTTAAAAAGGTGTCTGCATAAAATTTCTGCCTATGGCAGCTTTGTATTTAAAAGCCCCTAGGCTCTAGTTTTATAATAAATACATATTTTGATTCATATTGTGAAGCTGTAGGGCAGATATTATTAATTTTAATATACATTTTCAACTAAATTGAAGCAATATTTAAAAAATAAAAAAAAATAGATGAGATTAAGTAGGTATCCCTACCCTCTCCAGAGCGGTTTTATTCTGCACTTTTTCACCTGTAGAGGAGTCCATCCTTCTGAATGTCCTTGAGGTCATACAGGTAAATGATGTGATAGGAACTTTATAAGCCAAGTATTACATACACAATTACTATGTCCTTTACAGGCAGTGGGAGTAGCTCCACGATTTGATTTTCTAGGTGTGTACCATAAAGGTATCTATCTATCTATCTATCTAGCTAGCTAGCTAGCTATACTCTGTATTTCACAAAAATATCTGCGTTATGAGTTACACCCAAAGTGGGCGTGGCCTGCACCAGAAATGGTTGAAACCATCTCCCTGCTTTTTGTGTCAAAGGAGAGGTTCAAAATTTTTCATGCCTGTCTTAAAGCAATACTGAGGTGCTCAGATCACTTTGAAGCATTTTTTGCTTGTTATAATAATTGTTTTTGTTAATACTGGATGTAAAGAGATGCCCTGCTAGCCTGCCAAAGGGATGAAGAGCGAAAGCGACAGCACTCATTTTGTGTTAAAAATACATTTTAATGTTTTTATTATTTGTGTTTTATAATTTAAGCTTCAGAGTTTATCTGAAGCTAATATGACTCTCCAGGAGTTTCAGTTACACAAATCGACAAATAAATGTTGTTCTTGTTTTTAAAATTGGAAGGGGTATCTTAATAATGGTCAGTAGGAACAGGAGGGATTATTACAGCCAGTAAAAACTCTTTCAATGTTCGAATGACCTGACTTTTATTTAACAAATTATAAACCTTTACATTGTTTTCCAATGTCATTTATATTCCTCACATATGTTAAGATGTATCTGCTCACCGAAAAAAATAAAGCTAAATAACATTATATCTGAACAAAATGTTACAAACTAAAATGTTCTCATGGTGCAAATTTTTTCTGAGCACTTTTAGGACTTCTCGACAGAGGGATCAAGGTTATATGGTTCGTTTTTTTTTTCCAAAATTTGCAAAGCACATACAATACATCTGAGTTGTCTCTTTCATCTCAGTCTGACTTAATTTCTGCTCCCATGCAAAAAAATTCAAATTGCAACCATTTATTTAATGATTTTGTTATGACGATGTAGAGGCTGTGTGTGATGCATGTTTGGATCCCCTCTCCTCTCCCTCCTCACTGTCACTCAGTATTAGTTCCGTTTTCCCGTCACTCCTCCAGCTTACACTCTGTCCATTCTCATTTTCTCCCTCTTTCCCTCCATCGCTGATCAAAGTTTCCCATCCCTTCCTTTTCTTTTTCACCCCCATCCTCCTCCCATGTCTGACGCCCCCACTCAACTTATTGTCTTACAGGCTCACTACGGAGACCTCGACTAAACCCAGCTGCACAAACACACACACACACACACACACACACACACACACACATTTAGTCAGAGAGCCACGGTCCCCTCCCCTCCTCCATGATGGACTGGGATTGGCTCCCACTGTCACAGTGTGTGATTGCAACCTCCGTTTGACCTGCTGGGGATATATGGCGTCCCCGGGTTATCTACATAATGCACAGGGAGAGAGGTGGAGGAAGCCATCTGAGAACAAGAGAGGAGGGTGAGGAGGGGTTAGGGAGAGAGAGAGAAGGCTGGATGAAAAGATATTGCTGGGAACAGAGTTGGATTAGATAGACAATGGTGTTGGCTAAATGACGGGGGCAAATGTTGCTGTTTATTGGAAGCCAGGGAAAGGCTCGCCTGACATGTCCATGTGTGTACATGTGTGTGTATGTGTTAGAGTTTCAAGTATAGAAAATGTTTGTTACATCTAAACTATATTGGTAATTGCATGAAAATATATGTATGCATGCATTCATGAGTGCTGCATGTAATGTCTACATTCAATCTTTAAATTCGATGTAATTAAAGTCTCACTGAGAAGGATGTAATAGCTTCACCAGCCCAAGGAATGACAAACAGGACAGTGCGCTCCTTAGTGAAAATGCAAATAATTCACATTTAGAACACATTTTTATCATGATTGTCTGCTGTTTTTCATTCAAACTTGTATTTGCATTTTACATAATAAAGAAAGTAACAGATTGTTTATGTGTTACAGTGTTAATCTATCATATTTCTATCTGAATTGATTTCTCATAATGGAGGCCAATTAAGATCTGCTTAGGGCCCCCAAATGATTGTGCTGGTCCTGTGTAATAGTGTAATATGCAGACATGTGAAAGTATAACGTGATTCTATAATATGTTGTTAGATTCTTGGGAGGGTACACAGCAAATCATGGTTAGATAAAAATGTAAAGTGGTGCACTGCATTTACTTTACAAAGGCTCACCTATCTAAGGTTTACAAGGATGTCTCCCCTATCTGTGACAGATGTCTTTAGGCCCCTGCCGACCTAATACATACTGTATGCTTTGGATCTGTCCATCCTTGTTTAACTGGACAATGATTTTTAATACTTTGTCTGAAATACCTAGCTGAAAGTTTGACCCTAAACCTTTCAATGCTGTCTTTGGGGTGTCAGCCTTGTTACCCTCTTTCTCTTTATCCCAAAAGAATGTCATCGCCTTCACCACTTTACTCACTAGGAGACTGATTCTGACAAAGTAGAAATCTCCTACGCCTTGTCTCATACTTGGATTTGGGACATACTATACTTTAAATCAATCAGTCAATTTTATTTTTAAAGCCCAATATCATAAATCACAATCTGCCTCATAGGGCTTTACAGCACTTTCTTAGGTTGGAGAAAAAAAAGACTGTCAAGGAAGGTCCAATGCATTTGTTGACTGCATTTTCAGATATTCCCACCCAATTGATTGGTGAACGGTTTGACAATGTGAAGTTTCGTTTTTGTTTTGTTTTTAATGAATAGAGGTAAAATGTTAATGTGTTGTTGAACATCCTTATTACGCCTGGGCCACATTGCCTACATGAGCAGAACGTGTGCATCGTGTAACCTCTTGTGTTTTTTTTTTTTTTTTGGCGCCCATGTAAACACGTAAGAACAGCCACACTGCCCATGTGAGCATTGCCACTCAGGCATGGAACATCTAGAGCAGAGGTCTTCAACCTTTTTCAGGCTTAGGACCCCTTAACTCAAAGAGAGATAGAGCAGGGACCCCCGACTACACATATTGTATAAAACTGAGTTGCACTTGGGACATTTCAGGATTTCGGGTCTTCCCTTGTTTGCCTGTAGCTGCTAAGTCAGCAGCA
>JAPZEB010000024.1:1418787-1432883 GCA_029783705.1 Chaetodon striatus
TCTCTTTTTTTATTTTTATTTTTTATAAAGTGAAAGCTCTCTGAGGCCCCTCTCACCCCTTAAAGGTACAAACATGGTTCAGTCTGCCCTTGCACAAGGTTTTGTCTCTAAATGTAGCTAGTTTGTGCCATGCTCCTGGACAGTAGGTATGGAATACTCAGCTCATTGGTGGGTGGCAGTAGAGGACTTTGGGAATGTTAATATACAGATTGAATGTGAAGCTTCTTTTCCACCTTTTGTCTGAGTGATAATTTAGGGCACAGGTCTTTCTGTGAAAAAACTGCCAGTTTAGTTTAGCTGCCTCTTATAGTAACGTAATACATGACACATGCTGTGACATACTGTGCTCAAGTAGAGCAGTAGGTTGTTGTGTGCTGAGCCCTTAAATTGCAACTAAAAGCCTCAGGTCATTGATCATCTTCAAACATTGCACGATGATGCATAATCCCTCCCCATAATACCCTCTTCATAATCATCATGACAACTGGCAGCTCCCCACACAAATAAAACAGACGTGGAAAACAGATAAAAAACAGGGGCGTTTAAGAAGTGGCCCATTATGACACATTCCCTCTCCTTTTATTTTTTTATGATAGCAAACGATCAATTATCCAGATGGCAAGAGATGTGGAGGGGCGGCTGGCATTGTCCACAAACACACACTCGCACACACTCGCATGCATATTTACACATTCAGAGAGACACACAAAGATATAAATTCAAAAGCAGAAATCACACCCTCTGACGCATGAACACAAGCTCAGACACACAGTCATAAACATCTGCTGTGTTGTACGCAAAGGTATCCCGCCATGCTGCCTATAGCAGCAGCAAGTGCACAGATGAGGCCTACAGCTGCTCGATGGTTCCCAGTGAGAGTATAGCCCCGCTGTGATGGATAAGGTGGGATTCTTCTAATTGACAGTTTGTGGGGAAACAGATGGTTTATTTGCTGGCATTTATCACGTCTTTATGACCAACAGAAGATAGCGTCACAAAGAAAGGAGAGACAAGTTTCATAGTGTATCCTGTAAAGCTCAGGTACAAAGACCCAGATGTGATATAGAATGTTTTGGTGGGTATTTCCTTGGACAGTAAACAGTAATGGCATATTTAGAAGTTTGAAACACAATAAATTAACTTATTATTATTACTATTGTTATGAATATTACTAGTAGTAGTTTTTTTTTTTTTTCCATTCTGCCATCTGAATGTGGTGGAGAGGTTTGCATGATCGCGTGGTTCCTGGTAGTGTCTATGAAGGCAAAATGGCCACAGGGGGGGAGTCAAACTAAGAGTGATTCACAGACTCTACATGAATTGGCAAAAAGCACCCTTAGCTGGACAGGGGAAATGGGGGCCTCAGTATGGTTCCAGGGGCCCTGGGAAGCTTGCAGACAAGCATCTGGTGGTTGGGCCTTTACCCATGGTGCCCAGCAGGGCACAGCTCAAAATAACAGCATGGAGCTGCTGCCCTGGGTGGGTGCCCACCACTAGCAGGCATAGGCATTAAGGTCAGGTACATTGTGAGAACCAGACCTGGTGCAGGGGGTACAGCGGTACCAACTAGATATAGTTGGGCTTACGTATACACATATCACTGGTTCTGGAACCATATCACTGGCTGAACTGGTTAGAGGTGTGGGGTAGGTATGGGATAGTCACAAGGCCCCAGTTAAATCTCACTGTGCTGGAGTTCTCTCCAGGGAATAAGTAACTGTGCCTCTATGTAACTGTGAGTCACTGAAAGGAAAGTCTCTGATTGTTGTTTGTGCCTGTGCACAGAACAACAGTTCAGAGTTCAGAGTCTCTGGGTGGCATCCAGGGAAGAACACTGTCTGGGGACTTCATAGCTCTACTGGGGGCCTTAAACACTCAAGTAGGCAATGATGGAGAAACCTGGAGGTGGCTGATTGTGAGCAAAGGCCTGCCTGATCGGATCCCAAGTGATGTTTTGTTATTGGGACTTCTGTGCTAGTCATTGATCGGCCATAACAAACACAATGTTTGAGCATATTATGGTTCATAAGTGTATTGCATACCAGAACATCCTGGATCAACTTTGTGGTCATGTCATCAGATCTGCGGCTGTATGTTTTGGACAGTAGAGTGAAGAGAGGAGATGAGCTGTTAACTGGTTATCTGGTGGTGAGCTGGACCAGATGGCAGTCCAGCAGTCCAGTCCAGGTGGCTGCTGGACAGACCTGTGTGGTGTGCATGACACAAGTCTGACAGAGCAAGGCTTTTTTTGTGTTAGGTAGTTCTACAAACCCTAAAGCCTGGATCAGAAATCATAGGTACCACATTGGTGGTAACTGTATCAACTGTCTTTGTTAACCCCGGCTCTCCTCTTCAGTCTCTGTGTTTATTCTCATAAAATAGGTCAAATGACATATTCATCTCTTGGAGCAGCAGATGGGTAGGTGTTGGCTAGAAGGGCTGCTGCTACAGCGGTCACAAAGCCAAAACCCAAGTCTGGGATGCATTCTGGGAGGCTATTAAGAAGTACTTTTTGTTGGTGTCATGGCAGCTCTGGCAAACAGTTGACTCCAATGACTCTGAAAAGGGAAAGCAGAGATTGATTCAGGCTGTGTACAGCATGGGACCAGAACTGCAGGCCTAGACTGAGGATATTATCAAGCTTAACACTTTGAGGACATGTTGGTCAAGTTTAGGAGTTCCTCAGAGTTAGAAGACTTGGGGCAAGATTCCCTCATATCCTTGTCAGAGGTCAATAATGTTTAAAAAAAAAAAAAAAAAAAAATCCTCAGCAGCAAGATATCAAGGGTGGATGATATTCACCCTTGATGATTATTGGGCTGACTTGGGTGACACATCTCTTCAGTGTCACATGGAGGTCAGGGACAGTGTTTGTGGAGTGGCAGGTTGGGGTAGTGGTTTCCATTTTTTGCCTATCTAGTCAATCTAAACTGGAGAAGACTTGCAACTTTATGCCTCAGCTGAGCAGTACCTGCTAAAGATACTGTGGGAATAGAGCGTACCAAGGTCATTGCAACAAGCAGTCCCTGTCCTTGTATAACCAGAGTGAAAGCTGTGTCCATGCACTTGGCGAAAGTCAAACTGGTTTTCAGTAGTTGTTGGCCTCCGCTACAATTGTCCCTTACCACTGATTCTGTTTGTGATATTCATTTTCAGGACCTCAGGGTGAATTGCTCCCTCTGGGATGGGAACAAGTTACTGCCCCAAGAGAGGGAGTTCAAGTTTCTTGGAGTCTTGTTCGTGAGTTAAGGTAAAATGGAGCGTCAGATAGATAGGTGTGATGAGAGTGTTGTATCAGACTGTTGTGGTGAAGGGCTGAGCCAGAAGGCAAAGCTTGCAGATTATCAGTCAGTATATGCTCCAACACTCAGCTATGGTCATGAGCTTTGGGTAGTGACCCAAAGAATGAGACTGCGGAAACCAGTGGCCACAATAAGTTTCCTTCATAGGGTGGCTGGGCTCAGCCTTAAAAATAGGGTGAGGAACTTGGACATTCACAGGAAGCTTGGAGTAGAGCCTCTGCTCTTTAGCGTTAAAAGGGGTCAGTTGAGATGGTTCAGGCATCTGAACAGGATGCCACCTGGGTGCCTCCTAGGGCACATCCAACTGGTAGGTGACCCCAGGGTAGATCCAGAACAAGCTGGATGGATTAGACATCTCATCTGGCCTGGGAACACCTTGGGGTCCCCAAAGAAGAGATGAAATGCACTGCTGTGGAGAGGGACATCTGGAATACCTTGCTAAGCTTGCTGCCTCCACATTGTTTTTTTCTACAATGGCCACAATCTTTGGTCACCAAAATCAAAATTTAACCTTATCAAAAGGCACGTAACACATACACACCTAAAACTCTTATTGTAATAATAAGTTAGGTCATTAACAAACAATCTCCAAGTGTTTCAAGCATGAAGACCAGGCATAAATACGTGAAAGTTGTTCTATGCAAGAACAGTCTGATAATCCTTCCATATCTCTCCCTATCATCCAGTTTCTAAACATCTGCATCAGGAGAAGTGTGTATCTCCAAGCACCTGTAGACCTGTTGTGTGTGTGTACAGTATGTGCATGAATGTATTTGTGTGCCAAGGTTGTATCCGTCAGTCTCCTTACCTCCTGGAGTTTCCATTATGCCTGTGACCATTCTGTAAAATGGAGGTCATATTGGGTGCCATTTCCTCCAACCTGCCTCATCCAAAATGCTCTATTTTCCCACAAATGGCACACATGTGATGTTTCAGCCCTGCTGAAAAGCAGCATTACTGCTTTTGCATAGTTTAAACAGCGATAAACAGAAAAACCAACATATGAATGATACAAAATAACTGCATACACATGCTCACATGCAGCCATAAATATTTATCTGCGAGCAGAATTCTGTTCTGTAGAAAAAATATAAAGCTTTTATTTGGATTCTAACCAATGACAGTTTAATAATAATATTATTCTGCTGAACCACTGAAACCACTGCTGATTTATTATCTCATAAGCCCTCAAACTTATATCTAGATTTCTCAAACTGGCCATCGTGGATTTTTATTTCATCCTTAATGCCATTTTTAGTCTGACTGCCCAGTAAGAGGTTTGTGACACTTTTACAATGCCATGTAACTTTTGTCTTTGCTTCAGACAGACAACAGTCATTATTTGCACAACCACAAGAGGTCTCTCTTCAGGAAACATGAACATAGGTTGGGTGTTTGAGCAAACCGCTGACGTTGTTCTGGTGAGGACAGTCCTGTACATTTTGAGATGCGCACAAAATTAACACGTGCTGCATGTATCTTGTCACCTTCCTTTTGTGTTTTTCTTTGGGAACTGGAACACATGCAGAGAAATCTGAGCCCACAGGCCCCCCTGAAGGGTTGCTGCCCCTACATCATGAGGACCACTTTTGGCCCCTTCCTGCCCAAACTGCCCCTCAAGCACCAGCCCACCCCACCTCACCCGCCCATATTAGGGTTCCAGACAGAAGGGCTTTATTGACTGGTTTGGGATCGTCCTCCTCAGGATAGCCTACTTATCCTTGAAGCTCTGCCTCCATCACAAGAAGATAATCTTCTGTGATTACCTTCTATTTCTCATCTGCTCGCTCTATCTCTTTTCCTCTCTCTTTCTCTGTTTTGTCAATTTCCACTTCACTCCTCTCAGTTGTTACATGACCTACCCACCCCCCCACCAACCCCCAACCCCCTAAACTCCAACCATCCTCTAGCTTTCTTTCTCTCTCTTCAGCTCTTTTTTTTTAGTTTGGGAGTAGAGGTGGTGAATAAAGAAGGCCTCATCCCCAGCGCCGTCTCACTGTGTGTTCTTTTGTACAGGCACTCCTCGGCCAGCTGCCTATTCACACAGTCGTGCCAATTAGGACCCCATTCAGAGAGCATGAGAGAAGACATGAGATGAGATCGGTTACCCCCCATCACCACTACCATGCCCCCCTTACTGTAGATATGGTCTGATTCTAAAGCCACTTCTTCCTTGACTCACCTCCTCTTCTCACTTTTTATCTCCTGTCGTCAGCATTTTCCTGTATGTGCTTCATTTCTATAGGGCTTGATGGATAATGGTTTTTGACACATGATACTGATAGTAGTATGTTTTAATTGGAGTTTTGGACTGATTTCTCTGTACCAATATTAAGTATTGCCCAACTATCAATGACTCATTATTTATCTGCGTTCAACAGCATTTAGATCATAATTGGACATTGGAACACACTCAGCTGAAAGTCAGATTCATACATTCTTAGGTTGGAGTGTAGCATCTATAACAAGGGCTGGATTAGCTCATTGAGCTATTCTACCTCTATATGTACAATGTGTATGTAGGAGATGATAAGCAGTTAATTTATGACTTGATTATGAGGACAATTTTATTTAGTAAAATGCACCATGTTCGTACAATATAAACGGAAATAATAAAGGCTTTGTGATTGACCCATCACCAGATCTCGCCCCATGAACACAGACTGGCCAATCGCAGCATAGCATCAGCCAGCTCTGACAAGGGTTCAACAACAAAATGGCTGTGCTCCATAGACTCTCATGCAATCATTTCAGATTTCCTTCATTTTCAGGCTTGTTTTATAAATTTCGAGCTAAACGTTGTACCTGGGGCACATGCATTAATGATGGCCATTATCTGGAGAGGCTGGAAGGAGATAACATTTCTTCCTTGTTTCAAAACCAAAATCAAAGCCCAAAAAGAGAAGATCTAACTAACTAGTAAGCTACCCACTGAGGGCATAGCCTACTGAATGTGAACACATGCTACTTTTGTGATATGATGATTATAACACTGACTGAAGGCCCAACCTTAGCCAGGAACAACTGAAGGGAAACAGGGACATTTCACCAATATTCAGCCAGTAGTGTTTAGTTTCCCCCGCAGCTTTCCGCCCATTAAGTGGTGGAGGTCTGGTGGTTGAGGTGCTGGCAGCAGCATGGGGGGAAGCCATACATTGTGTACCTAGACAGACTTTGATGACACTCAGCTGATTGAATATCAGTAAAGTTTCCCTTCATACTCATTGTTTTGTGTCTTCATCGCCAGTAATGTGGTGGTTCACTTTTGCATATTGATCTGTAGCATAGTTAGGCTTTAGCTTCTGACTATCTTTATCTTTTTATCCTTTTGTTGCTGCTGAGTGAATTTGACGTCCTGGATATATCCTTCAAACACACAGTATATTGGATATTGTTCTATCTGCTGCTCTCTGAAATCGCTTTTTCATTTTTCCAAAAATTTGATGGCATTTCTTCAGGGAGTGCATTTAGTTACAGTGTGGCCTCTTGCTAGCTCCGACAACTTGATGAACCATCACAAAGGGGCGGGGCTTAGCAAAGGGTCAATTAATTTTAATTCCGTGCCCCTCTACACAGTGGTGTTTTCCTATAGGCCGCATAGGCAGCTGCCTATAGAGCCAGAGCAGGAAAACCAAAATTGAAATTATTATTCTTATTATTTTTTGACATTCAAAAAAAATTGAATGCTTGCTCAGGGTGGCAAATTTATTAAGTCCCGCACTGCCTCTACAGGACAGGTGGACAATGTGAAACTAGCTTTGCTGTTTTGTTGTATGACTTGTCAGCACAGTACATTCTACATTGCATAGGCCACTATTGTTTTAGTTGCATTGACCATTGGGAGTAGGAAAGTTTTGCTTTGCCCCCCACAGATTTTATCGGGCCAGCCCTGCATCAATATGTGACATATAGCTACTGGTAACTCTGATAGCTAATTGGAAAGCTAAAAGCAAAAGGAATTTTTATAATGGTGTTTTGAATTCTGAATGTTACTATAGCTTACTGGGAAGGATTCAGTTTGTTATTATAATCCTACAACACAACAAAAGTGTTGTGCTGATTGATACTTTACTTTTGCACATCCATCCTCTTGTTTCTTACATTCAAAGTAACTTAGAATAATATAAAGGGTTATACCTCTTTAGCTTTAAAATTAGCACACTATGTTACATGCTCCGTGCCAATGTCATGTATGTTCAATATTTACATTTTCTAACATTCTATTGAAGCTCGGAGTTGATTATGTTAAGTTGGATATTGCCATAGAAAACATGGCACGATTTCTAGGCTCCATTTTTATCAAATGAAAATATTCCAGGTGTCTTGTGCCAATTATCTGGGATCTTCTTTAGAATGTAAAATGACCCTTTGTGGGTTTTAACAATGGTGAGCCATGCATGTGTGTGTAATGATGGACCACAGGTGGGTCTGGCAGAGTTGAAGAGGTTAACTTAAGTGGCAATTTTGGTACTTTTACATCCCTGAGAGCTTTAATCAACACAGACACCAACTTACACATTCACTTCCTCATGTTGGCTGCCCACACTCACACCCCCACTACAATGGCCCTCTAATCTTGCTCTGTAGAGCAATCATTAACAGGCCGATTCCGCTGTGGCTGAGATGGGTGGAATAAAAAGAAAGAGGAATGTAGGGAGGGGAGCAGAGGAGGGGCCTGTAATGGATACTGGGGCCAGTAATTAGGCACCAGGTCCCGTGTTAAAGTGTCGTGACTTTGGGAGAGCCATTTAGCCTGCTAATGAGTCTCTAACAGTTTATTGATGCCACTTCTCCCATCACTTTTCTGACGCTCGCTTCCCTTCAGCCCATTTTTCCCTCTGCCCTGTGGGACTCCCCGAGCAACCATTGTCGCTAATTAATTGAAATTAGGACAGATCAAATGCATTCCAACTTTTCTCATATGAGCAGAAGTACCTGGGGGAATGAAATTCCAATTTAGAAACTTGGGGATTTCTGGTCCGCCCCTTGAACGGTGTTAAACGAGGACTCTTAATACGGGTGCGAGGCACTAATGCATCCGAGTAATAGACGCTAATCTAGGGACCATTGTGGCCCTATTGTCCAACTTGATTCATGGTGATTCAGAGGCATTTGTATCAGCGTGGTAGCATAGTTCTGTCTTGATTGGTTTGCCTCAGGACACTTTTTTCTCAGTGTCCACAGCAATTGTGTTCTCTCCAGCAAAGTAATGAATTAAGACTTTTGATTACAGAACTTCTGCTCCCTTTTTCTCAACTGTCTGGTCCTTTTGTCAACCGCCCCAGGACAATGCATCTCATGATGTTTGTCTGTCTGAAGCTAAAACTAAACATCACTTGTTGTTCTCTTATGATGCCTCTCTGTCTGGAAAGCTTTTTTTAAGGCTTTGAGAGATTTTACTTCCCACAGCAAATCAGCTATTCACTGATATCCTTTAAAGCTGTCACTGGTGTGTGTGTGTGTGTGTGTTTCTTTTCGCCGGCAACGGTACTCAACATTTTTGCATTAAATTAGACTGTGTCAACTTCATGGCAATGAAGTGCTGCGGTGTTGCAAAGTGCTCTTCCATTCTTATTCACCATTTTGAAGTCCCCGCAGCCTCTTGCACCCAAACATTTACCATGTACCATCAGTTTGGGCTAAAATGTATTAAAGCCCTGTAGACTTACACAGGTGTTTCCGCTTTGACTGTTTTACACCTCTGCTCAGGTTGAAGCTGGGTGGAGCTGTGCTGGAGTAATGGGTTGGTCACAGAGAATTGACTTACGCATAGTCCTTAAAATAAATTCTAATTTGGCAAAACAAGTGAAAACCTCTGTTTGGTGCATGGTCGTTTCTGTGTGTGTGTGTGTGTGTGTGTGTGTGTGTGTGTTGTTTTTATTGTTGTTGTTGTTTTGTTTTGTTTTTTTAAGTTTGATAGGGGGTGCCCAGTGGCTCAGCAGGTAGAGCAGGCGTCCCATGTACAAAGGCAGTGTTCTTGCCACAGCGGCCGTGGATTCGATTCCAGCCCATGGCCCCCTGCTGCATGCCATCCCCCCTCTTTCTTACCCCCTCAGGCGGCTGTGTTCCAAAGTTAGTGTTATACAATGTATTGTATGCTAACTGCCCATTTAATTTCATGTTACGATGTTAACAAACACAGCAAACAGACAACTTTACTATTAAACTTACAAAGCTGAGCCACAGTTAAACATGTCTTGACAACTTTTGTGATAAGTACTAATGCATTTTGTATTAATACATATGAAGCTTACAGGTTCAGAGGAACACATCTTGAGAAAAAAACAAATTTTGTCAGTATTGGGCCACATTTTCTTCTGACTGTCATAATGTCTTACATAGAAGTACAAAAACATTTTTTGTTGATGCTTAGAATTTTTGTTGCTGTTTGATTTTTTTGTCATGCTTGATTTTTCTTTCTTTCTTTTTTTTTTTTGTTTTTTTTTGGACCAAGTAGAATTACAACTAGCAATGTAAATCCAGCATTTGACTAAAAGAAAATGTACTGGGAAAAAATGTCCTTTTAGCCAAGTTTGGAGTTAAAATCTTCCCTTCTCTGAAAATCTCATTCAAAAACAAGATCCCACCAACCACCCAGACGTCTACCTCCTGTGTGTACTGAATTAAAATGATGAGCGTGCATCACTGAGGTGCTCTCACACTATGCTGTGGTTTTGTTCTACTCCAGCTCTAATTATACTTGATACTACATTTCTATTCCACCATGGTCCCATTGACTCATTATGTCAGTTCATCAGACACGTTAACAACTGGATGTGAATATGAATTATTTTATTTTAAATAAAGACAAGAGTGAGGTGATTGTCTTTGGTGGCCACGGTGAAAGACAAAAAACTAGGACTTTTTTTCTTAAGGCCAGATAAATACAACTCCTGTAGCTTTGAGAGGAACAAATAAATATGAACACATACTACAGTTTTATCTGAAATCTCTATATGCAAGCCCTGTAACATAGAGAATAAAGAGACACTCATATATTATTGCTGTAGACCCTCATGGCAGAGAAATGAGAATTTATAAGTAGATGCTTAAGTCAAAAGTTGGACATTTGCTGGTACCTGTTTGCATATATTGCCTTTGTGTGGTGACAGCAAGTAGTTTCACTTCATTATTTAAAATTTTAACATTAGACAAGAATGATAAAGCATGCCAAGGCAAAATAACCTTCTGACAGAGTCTGACTGGTCACAAGTTCACCAATATGCCATAGTGGAAGCCACTGATATCAAACTAGCTCTTTATCTTATCTAGAACTTTCTGTTCATCAACTGTCCTTTTGTGGTGCAAAAGTTTATACAAATAAGTAGTAGAAGAATGATGTATGTTCACAGTCAGACACCAGAGGGCTGTTCCCACATGCATTTGCTGAAAGCAGAAGTTTCTCTGAGCTAACCTTAAATATATGTTTAACACCTGGACATACTTGGAGGATTTGTGACATTTAGTTTGGAAGCCAATCATGATCCAACTTACACAAGTATGATGGATGCTTGGAACCTCCATCACGCAAACACACTTAGAATGGACTTTTCAGTTAAGTAGGAGACATCTTGTCCACACTTGCATTTTCGTTCTGGTTTTCTGGATTTTTTCAGTGAGGGAGAAGTGGATGTCATTTTAAGAGTTTTAAACAAGGACATTACAAATAATAGTATTCCACAGAATTATTGTTATTCAAGGCAAAGTAAATGTATATATATTAAAACATGCCTGGTGGTAATCTTTAATTTTAAATCATGCTAGATGTAAATGATTTAAATATGATAGCTGTGGAAGCAACTGCTCTGCAATTTTGTGCTTTTTATTTGTAATGCACTTAATGTTTAAGGACCTTTGGAGGACTGCTTTCTAAAAACTGCTGTTTTGTTTACAAATCATTTACAAGGCTCGGGCCTAATTATAATTCTGACTTGGATTTGCTGACTGTTCCTACACAAAACATGGGGAAGCTTAATTTTCTACTACAGTGGAATAACCTCCCACAAGAGGCACTGTCCACATCTGAACATGTTCAAGTCTGCAAATAAAACCTACTTATTCATTGTTGCCTACAGTCTCCACTTTGGTTAACTATTTACTATTTATTAACCTTGAGGGGTTGTTGTTTTCATGATCATTCATTCATATTGCAACAGAGAGCTAAGACTTTTGTCTTTCATGCCATCACATTGTCCGCATGTGATGACATCATTACGTTATGCTACAAGCGGTCCAAAAGATGCATTGTCCTGTCATGGCCATGGGAGATTGTTCTTTACATGATCCTGGTTAAAACTGATAAAATAAAAACTAAGAGCTAGAGTGTTTATAATCTTTATTGTGTCTTTTGTGTCATCACGTTATCTACTTGCAATGATGTCATTACATTATGCTACAAGCAGTCTGAAAGACGGTGAAAACAAAAGAGCAGAGAGGCAGGTTAATAGGAATTTTTGTTGATTTTTTAAAAAAATATATGGAACAATTTCAACACTTTTATCTATTGATATGTTTTCTCGACTTACCTACTATCCTTTTAGCTTTTAGGTTGTACAGATTTTAGAGATACTAAATACCAAAAATACCAGTGTAGGCTTTAGGGAAATATTTCTACTGCAGATGAAATGATCAAAACACTTGCACTCTGCTAATAAAAATGAGCGTATCTCAAAAACTAAATAATGTACATAGTTCAAATAACTAATGGAGCGTTGAGAAATATTTTGATTATGTTTCTACAATTAGAAATATTTTGGATCAATATGTTTTGTGTTTATTTTTTTCAATTTGATGAAAAAAATGTCAGATTTTTGTATTTTTTAAATTCATAACAAAATTTCAACATTTTTTTCAATTATTATGGATGATTGACTTACATAAACTTTTAGCTTAGGTTGCACGGGTTTTAAGGATATGAAGCATTTGAAGATACTTCAACAAATGACATCACAATAAGCAAAAATACCAACATATGCATTAATGGACTGTTTTTTACGGCAGAGTTCAACTTTGGTTTGGTTCCAGTGGTTTTCTTAAACGATCCACTTTTTTTTTTTGGCTCATTCTGTTGTAATTCTTTAAAAGGATTTGTAAAGCACTTGGAACTGAAATTTGCAGCATAACTAAAACTGTGTGTTTACAGATTCTGTCTCCTCTGCTCAGTTTTTTCCTTCTGTTTCTGTTCAGCCAGAGCGTGGCCCGAGTCAGCCATACAGGGAAAATTAAAGGAGTCAGCACGGCTCAGAGAGAATGGCTCCACTGGGGTTGAAAGAAAGCGTGGCCGTATGTCTTCTTTAAAAGTCAATCTCTCCCTCTTGTGTACTGATTAAGAGGCCTTATTGGCATGTACATCTGTATTAACACGGCCATCGGTGACCCTCTGTGTGTGTGTGTGTGTGTGTGTGTGTGTGTATCTGGCCAGGCGAAGCGCAAAGAGCCCCGCCAGATTGATTCACAAAAGGAAAGGGCTGCTTCACGCTTGTCACAAAAACTCAGGGGGGTTAAAAAACCCCTCAGGGTGGAGGGTGGGACTGGACACCCACCCAGACAGAGCACGGGACAGCGGGAGAAAAGCGCTCACCCCCTTGTCCATCTGACTCCCTCTCTCTCCCCCATCTCACACACACAAACACACAAACACACCACAGGGACTAGGATTAACCCAAGAGAGGACCACAATAGGTGCACATGTCCCCCCCCTCAGCCAGCCTGGGCCCATTCAGGTCCTCTGTTACTCACCATCCTAACAGGGATTAGGCTTAATGAACTGGAAGGAGTTAACAATAAATGAATCAGGGCCTATAAGCAGCCTCCTAATTCCATTTTGTGTTCCGCCGCTTTTCTTTCCTCCCTTTCTGTTTGAACACAAGGTGTAATCCACTTGACTATCAAAGGTGCAGGGAGAGTATGAATTGAAACTAGCCCTGTCACATGCACACACACACACACACACACACACACACCGCCTGCCACTGATGCAGCTTGCCGATACCATCTGTTCCCATCAATACTCACTCTGGAAAGCACACACACTTTGGAGAAAAAAATAACAATTCAAATGTATTTTTACATTCTTCTCTAATTAAACCATTTCATAACCCATTCAAAGAAGCTACTGAAGAATGGAATAGCTAATTAAATGCATTATTATTGAATGCAGCGTACTGTACAGTTAGTGTTGATGTAGCCTGCAGGGGGAATGTAATATGTTTGTTGTTTTCTGTTTGCAACAGCACATTTGGGCACACTTTTTAATTTCCTCTGTAATTATGCCTTTCCCCGGCTTTGTCAAGAAATGTTCTGACATCTCAGTATGAAATCAACTTGTTATTTTGATGATTTACAACTCAATTAGGCTGGTCACAAGATGCAGAAGAAAAGATAAAAAAAGAAACAAACAAAAAAAAAACACGCCTGATGGGCTTTTTCTATCTCTTCTGAGAGATAGGGTCTGTGTGTGTTTTTAACTTGTTTTGCTGACTGGTTTGTTTGTGCACATGTTAATTCATGTGTGTGGGTGTGTGTATGTGTGTGTGTGTGTGTATGTGTGTGTGTGGCTGCATGTGCATCAGTGCAGTGAGCTCCTTGCCTGCATCAGCGTGTCATTCAGTGTTTGTATTGACTCTGGTCTCTAAGGAAAAACCTGCACATTCCTCTTCCCTGCCCATGTTTTTTAATTGGAGTGGCTGTAGTAGCTTTCTCACACACACACACACTGCTTGGTGAAAATTTGTGTGTAGGTTTGTGTTTGTGTGTGTGTGTGTGTGTGTGTGTGTGTGTGTGTGTGTGTGTGTG
>JAPZEB010000024.1:1465324-1477872 GCA_029783705.1 Chaetodon striatus
CCCTATGACAAAATTAATCTTACAGACACACACACACACACACACACACACACACACACACACACACACACACACACACCTTTCTCACTAATAACGATCATCAGTGGATTAGTGGCTAATAAAGGACCATAGGGAGATACAGCTTGGTGCTACTGCCATCCCTCACACTAATGCATCTCACTGGATCTAATGATATGCTGCAATCCTTAGAAAAAGTGGGACCTGCAATTACTAATAATGCTACAGAAGGCTTTTCCATGCCCACTGACCTCATTTGCTCCAATAGGTTGCAAGTCTAAGCATTGCTACATGTTCATTTTTTCACAGTGCTTTCTTGTTATCTTGTTGTCAGAGCACATGCTGTATGTTAAGTGCCCTGAAACCCGATGCACAAACACCAATAATGAATAATGTAAGTTGGGTTTGCAGCTTTATGTTCATGCTAATTGTGTTATGATCACAGCAAAAATGAAAAGTTAGTTAAGGCTGGATAAAAGTTGTAATATTCTATTGTAAGGGCTTTATTTTGTGAGGGCTCGGAATGTTTTTTTCAGTGTTCATGCACTGGTGCACGTAACATATTCTAAATATTATCATACAGTGAACCTGCTAGTTATATGACTTGATTTAATTGTACTTTTAATTAATCTCGACTTGTGGACATAACTTACTGTTTCTTCCTCACCTTACCCACATTTCATATTCTGTCAAGTCTAAAAAATAACCTCTAACAGTTCAGATTTGAACTCTGATTATCACTGCTGTAGGTTACATAACTTTGCTTGGAAAAGCTTCCAGCCAATGCTATCTGTTTAAGTTGACCTCTGAGTTAGCCTTCAAATCTGTTGCAAACTATAGAAACTAAGAGCAACAGAAAAACTCAATCTTCAACTTGCTACATGGTGAGTTTGATGATAAACTTATATATCTTATATAGACAAAAAACAGCTTTCCTGTCAGTAAAATTAAGTTTTGAGCAACCTCCTTCACTAAATCCTCAGCGACAATGTATCTTTGCAGAGTCTTTGATTGATCTTGCTGAAAATCTAAAGTGTACATACATCCACTACTGTTATTTCTAAAATTCTTGTTGAACGTAATGTTACAACTGTGCTACCCATACTCGCTTGCCATATCTCACATCAAGTTTAAAGACCCGAATAACAAGATTTCCCCAACTGACTATAAAACTGAGGTCATTTCCTGGCACAGGTCCTTGCAAACATTCTGTTTTGGATTTAAAAAGGTAAGCTAAGCTTTTGGGGGACCATAGATTTTAGTGTAGGTGTTCTTTCCAGTTGTTGTTGAAAACAACCATCAACAGTATAGCAAGTGGGAGGGATGGATTTAAACCTAAATATCTCACTCGATGGACTAAATCACATGCACTCACACATTTCCTCCTATTTCTCAAGCTTTGAACAGTGTCTAAGAGTGTGAAAGTAAGCAGAGACAGACACTGTAGTCCACAGCTGTTTGATCTGACAGACAGCAAACTGTCCACCCTGCTGCGTCTCACCCAATCATGTGGACTGTCTCTCACACAGCAACTAAGCAGTGAAACAGAACAGTCAGAACAGTGCGACATCAGTTATTGTATCCATTATATCTTAAAACTTTCAAGTCAGGCTCTACTCAGGCTTTCATGGAGTTAGAACACGTCATATAGGCTCACAGAGCCTAATGAAGTTGTACATATGTAGCGCTGGCCCAGTTTGTGTTTTTCCACACAAACTGTAGCACAGTCTTTATTCCTGCGCCATCATTGTCCCCTCCCTCAAAACAATGCCTTAAAAGTAATACTAACACTTCAAAACAAACACTCTGTATTGTGAGTACACAGCAATGTGAACACCACCACAGATGAACAGCAGCTGCTTTGCCGTGGGCTAGATCCAGTATCTCATGATGAATACATAGTTTGCTTCATATAATTGAAGTGTGGCCCGTGCAATTAAAATGTTTGTTTGTTTTGTTGGCTTATTCTTTAAAAACATGCCACAATGATAATATTCAATTAAAATAACTGAATAATGTAAATTGTTGGGTGATTACTATTGGACGGGTGACTTGGAGTCACCTATCCAGCTCACCTGAGATGTCCATTGTTTTTATTCGCTACAGTCACTGAAAGTTTCTTGTGCTTTTTCATAGATGGAAAGCTTGTTATGCTCCTTCTCTTCTGCTGATGCTTTTTTTTTTAGTTGTTTTATGCTGAGTTTAATCTTAGACTGTCTTTTGTGTTGTTTGGGTATTTCTGAAATAACAAATCAGTTTAAATTAGATACTAAGTGTGAATGGGTTACCAAGCACAAAATGACATTAAATACTGCCCGCTTTGTTTAAGAGCCGAACTGGTGGACTATACTAAAATCTAAAAAGTAACACCGTGTGTTTTATTACTCAGTGTTGTTTTAGACACTCAGTGCAAAGCTTTCACATGTTTGTGCCATCTGTGTAAAATTTGAGGAAGCTGTTGTTTGTTTTTTGTAGACTTAGAATATCTGAGGTTACATTTCTGCACTATACCACAAACCTTAAAATTATTTTATAAAGTTTTGTTTTAATTAGCCACAGTGTTATTTGGCCTCTATGCTATTTCGGAAAGCTTTTCATTCTTGTAAGAACAGAACAGTTCTAAATGCTTTGTGCCATCTTCATAAAATTTAAGTGACCATTGTTTAGTATTTTGTCTGTAGTGTTTCAATAGTGGCTCCAAAATCTACTGAAGAGTTACAGAAGCATCCCATCTTAAAGTAACCTGTCTTTTGTGCTTGCATTGCTGAATTAAATTTATCCCTCCCCCTGCCTACACTCTTAATAAAGATGTGTTGTTTCCTGACACAATTAATGTGTAGACAGCAAAATAACACATTTTGTGTCAATTTCTGCAAATAATGTGTTGCATGCTGTACCCTCCTTAACACACCCAATGTGTGATATTTTTGGCCAATCACGGAAAGATAATACCAGCCAATCACAGCACACTGGGGCTGGACTCAGCAGAACATTCTGGAAAGGGGGGGAGAGTATTTGTTGAACTACTGACAGCAAGATTGACAAACAGCACAAGCAGCAAAACTGATAAAAAAAAAAAAATCCATAAAAATTCCAAGCTTACTGAGCCTAGTATTGACCCACCTTTGCATTTTCAAAGCCAGTCTTGGTAATATTAACATAAGGGGCCTTACATGTGCCACATCTTTAACCACGTGGGAAAGGCAAGGTCATGCACAGGTGTACAGCCCCTTTGGACAAAGTGTAGATACTAAAATGGCCAGCCTAACTAAGCCTGATGTTCTGGTTTAGTCTGGTTCTGCTACCATGCACCTTGGCGCCATTGTGCCATATTGTAGTGTACTCTTCAAAGGACATAAGTAATGTAAGAAAGGATTTGTACCAGGGTTGTAAATTAGTTTTTTTGTCCACCTACCACCATGGCTGGTGGATTCCAAAATCTACCTGCCACTCAATAGACTATCATAGATTTTTTTGACTGATGAGTGCTGCAAATCTAGCAGCCACTTACATATTTTAACAGCATTTGGCTGGTGCTAATTTCCAAACCTGGGTTGTAAAAGGCGCTTAGGTGCTTGAGGTACTTTAATTTAACACTCTAACACTACTGGAATACCTTGAAAATCACACATTTTTTAACTTGGTCCTTGAAAAAAAAGGACCTGAATAAACACATTAGAAATAGAAAACATATTTATACATTTAAAATAATAATAACCATTAAAATAATAATAAGTTAATTTCAAACACTGGTAGCAAGTGTTTGCTCTATTTATGAATCTGCACAATTCTCTTGCAACAGATGATTGTAGAGAAAACGATTGCATCCTTTGGAGAGAAACAAAGAGTGCTTGAAGAAATACCTGTAAGTCCTTGAATCTGACTTGTCTGTCTGTTTGAACCTTGAACTAAGCTCATTAGTTTTGACCATAACTAATAAGATCATACTGTAGAGCTGCACATTATATAATAATATTTACCTTCATCATGATTCCAACATGCACAATATAGATATAGCAAAAGACAGCTTGAACAACAATAAATTGTATATTTAACAGTGCCAGGCATTCACACGCTGTATATCATGTTGACACTGTGACGTCGGCTGAGTTTACTAATTTTGAAGGTACTTCTTGTGTCACTGAAACCACTGAGAGTGAAACTTGTGTTTTGGATTTTATTATCATACTGTCCATCATGTGTCAGTGTTTTTGTTTTAGTGCTATGCATAGATCTTACACCTGTCTGCCCGCCCACCTTTTCTCATCCCGTCCCTCTATGGATTGGTGTGCCACCGTTTTCTGGTAAAGACAGCAGGGCAGCACAGAGGTCCCCTGGGACCGCCGGTAGACAAAAACCTTGTATTTCAAGGTTCATAAAATACACCTGTATTCAGGAATATGTAGCATATTAGTACAAACATTCCTGTTATCTTACATATGCTGTGGCAGAGGATGCTGAATTCGCTCATGTCAGTGACGATGATGTTTTACCGTCCAGGGGACGCGCCATGTTTTTCCCAGATAATGCTACATTGTGATAATGCAATTGTGCTACTTATCGTTTCTTTATTGAATCATGTCGATGATGAACCGATGAGATTTTACTGTTAATGGGATGCGCCATGCTGAGAAAATATTTTCACTGTCCGCAGTCATTTTCTAACCGTATATATCATATGTTGTGTAATACGCTGCCGTTTCCTGTTTTTTTTTTTTCAGTAAGTGAAAAAACAAACATAAAAACTCTTCACAGAATAAAAGAGTATAAGCGTATTTCTAAAAATGTTGAACTATTCAATTTATTCATATTTGTTCAACTTGTTTAATTTTTATATGGAGCATCAGAAATTTAAACCATACATCACATCTGATTGACCTTATACTGATTTTGGTGCTCTCTAAACTCAGCTCAAAATGTGACACATGATTAATGTTTTATACATAGACTGTGTATACAGAGACATGCACAGGCTGTGGTTTAGTAAATAAAGTTATCAGATTCAGGATTTTGTTGAAGTTTTACATACATTCTAAACATCCTTAAAACCATATCACATCAAAAACCAGTATGACATGACAATTTGTCAAAAAACACAATTCTATTCCCTCTTAAATGACCACCTGTGAGTCCAAAACCATCAATATCACTGCATTTCTTTTTTTTTTAAATTCAGTGTGCATATATAGGTTATTCATTGTTTCTTATCTATGTTAGCAGTGCAAAGCTAAAGCAGGGAGGTAATAAAACTGTATACTTTGATATTTGTTTATTTAGCCGTAGTCATATCGTCATTGCAATATTCAAGAACATTATCGCATATCGCAGGTTTTCTGATATCATCCATAGTGTGTTCCCCCTAGGATTTTTTCCAGCAGCAGTGCTCAAATTAGTGAGTTTTATCATGCACTGACGCCTGGGCTTATTTTTTTCCACACTTTTTCCAGGCCTGGAAATAGCCTTTTCCAAGTTCTTCATTGCTGTACAAACCCTGCATATAACATATAAATTGTTTCATACAAAACTAATTTCACATCAAACATTAAAAATACAGGATAAGAGAGAGACACATGCAGTTCAATAACAAGAATAACTGAAGCCATGAAAACAAAGAAACAATGCAGACTATGTCTGCTGAAGTTTTAAGACTGAATAACATAAGATCTATAATTAAATATTTATAATGTCAGTTATGAATATATAAACATTTAAATGCATTCACATACGGTAAGACTTTTATGCTTTAGAAACATGACATGCAACTGTTTCATTATGTACAGTTATTTTGTTTCAATTTCCTTAGAAGGCCAGAAACGTTCCAGTTTTTACTTAACACCAACAGCTAAATCTATAACACTACAGCAGGGATGCCCCAGGCGGATCCAAAGGGCTGGGACCCGGGCCAATCCAGGCAGTTTTTGATGGATCAGTATTAGCTACATTATTCCCAATCCATTCCCCTTGCTTTTTGTTTTCTTTCTGTGGTTCAGCAGTCCAGCTACCAGACAGCAAAAGATCAGGACAGATGAAGCCTTTGGAAGAGGACAAAGTATTTATTAAATTGTACAATTAAAACTTTATTTTAATTAGTTCCATATTACTCAAAGAAATAAGGGATGCTTTGACAGAAAACTGTGTAAAAGGACTATAAGTGAATTTAACTGCCTTTTAAAACAGCTACATAATACACAGTTTATAGATGCTGTTTACTAAAAGCAGGGCTTTTTGTTTATTGGTACTTTGAAATTCTGTCCTAATGTCAGTACTTCTTTTCATAATAAGTAAATCTGTTAATAGGAGGATAAATAGTACAATGACTGTTTAGACTGTTTGGAATAGTAAGTAAATGTCATTTTGATGGTCCTATTGTGGTTTGGTAGAACCATTTTTCACTCTGGTTGGGTTGGTCAAAAATGTTCAAACCACTTTTAAAATTTGGCAACATACAGGATCTCAGCAGTATACCAAATTTTACTACTAAGTGTCACACTTGACTCAGCAGCCACTCCTGAATGTAACATAATGAGACTGATGAATGAATGCCCATGAATGCAAGAGCAGCTACTCCTCTCCACTTGGTGGTGGTTATGCACCTCTAAGCTGGTTTGCCAACCTCTGATAAAGGCTAAATAATAAGAAGAAGCAGTGAAGTGAAGCGGCACCACAATCAGAAGGTAAACTGACATTGTCTCATTTATGTTTTTCTATATTCACCTTTATGTCTGCATTAAATTCGGTGGCGCCGTTTAGGTTTCTTTGACACTTACACTGCTTTGTCTTGTCTTGTCAACCCAAAAACACATGAACCGTCTTGTAAACAAACACAGTGTGCACTATGCACATCTTCCCACCTCCCACTTCTACTGAAATTTGATTTCCTTCATGTTTCAGAACTCAGCTCGGCAGTAGACTGTGCACATCATCTAAGACACTAGTGGCTGCATTAGTCCATGTACAAACAAATGCATTACAATGTTGATCACATTGTCATATTGCTTATTACTAATTTAATACAAGATGGATTTAGTGTCCTGCTGCTGCTGGAATAGGTTGCTAATGTATTCTACTTTGTTACTTTGCCAGAATATGCAGGTTCAGCTGGTTTGCATAAAACCATACCAGCTTGTACACACTTTATGTCCCCGTCCGTCCAGGGTCTGTTGTTTTTGTCCATGCTTTTAACCCGTGGCTTGACTATTTCTTCCACTTGTAACTCCACAGGCGTCTATCGGCAACAAACGTCTACCCAGATCTATGTCGTTGTTGTTTTTCACTTTGAAATCCTATTTGAGCGACCAAGACGTTCAGATTGAAATGGATCTGTAAAAATCTGATCGGAATCTCATTTGAAACCATATGAAAACATTTGTGATTTGAATCAGATTTAGCAAAATCGGATCTCATGTGTTTTTTTTTCGCTGTCCAGACTGTCGGAAAATCAAGCTAGATACAATCTGGATAAGTATGATTTGGGGTGGTAATGTGAACAAGGCTTATGTGTCAGCTCTGCGATAGTCTGGTGACCTGTCCAGGGTGTACCAGGGTCTCGCCCAATGTCAGTTGGGATAGGCTCCAGCCCCCCGCGACCCTCAAGACGATAAGTGGTTCCAAAAAGGAAGGATTGATGGATGATTTACAGATGACTCTTTAATGATGTAAGTCTATGGGACGATCTATTTTTGGGCCCTATGTCACATGACGTAACCTGGATGTAATTCCACTTTTGGCCACAAAGTGAAATTGGCCTGTAAGCCTGTTCCTGGGGGCTTGGTGCAGACTGTCACCAAATGTCCCTGGCGTGCAGCTTAAACTCCCACAGCAGGAGTCTTCAAGCTCATAATGGTCCCATATCAAACAGACCAAGAGATAGAGAGAGAGAAATTGAAGCAAGCCATAAGAATAACATTACTTTGGGCCAGTACCTGAAATCAAGGGTGAAAACAGAAAATGGAGTGTAGCCTACAGCAGCATTTTCTTTCAGTATCTGCAATCAAAATCAGTGGTTTCTCTCCCTCCCAAACAGAATGAGACATAAAACCAGTAAGGGCGGAACTTTTTGTTTTGTTTTGTTTTTAATCATGGCACAGTGTTAGCTAAAGCTAGCTAGCCATTTCCCAAGATTACCATAGATTATGATTCTTGAAACACCACCACACAATGAACCTAAGCATATAGCTAATGTATAGCTACAGTACATGTTGCAAAATGAATTCATTACACTATTACAAAAGATTCATCACTTGAAACGAGTCTGTCTGAGTCTCACAGGAATGTACACACTATGGTACGTTTTGTATGTATATCTTTTTTCTTGTAAAGCCTATTCTAGAACAATTGAGATTTATTGTGACAGGTAATCTAATTGCAAGTGGAGCTGCTATTTTTATGTCTGTATAACTGTGTAGCTTGTTTTTCTACATATGGACAAAAAACCTCTTTGTCTTTAACATTTTGTCTTTTTTTGTCATTTATGTATTGGATACCTGTCTTTACTGTATATCTATCGATTTAAAGATTTAAAGACTGGAGTTGCTGCTTTTCAGCAATTAAGTTGTGACCAAGGAAATATCTAGGATACTAAGGTAAATGAGTTCAAATTCCTCCAACGGGCTCTCACCCAGAGGCATTTCTGACATGCCATTAACTAAGCAAAAAACAAAAAAGTCAGAAAATTTCCCCTTTTTTTCCTACATCAAAAACTTACATTACCTTCTGCAAAAGAAGCTGTCTAAGAGCTCATAAATTTTGCCGAATTACAATAAACTTGTTTGTACAATTAATCTTCTCCAAACTTATGACTTTTTTCTTGACCTTTCAACCACATTTCCAAATGTAAATTAACAAACTTGCTTTTTGGCTACAACTTGAAAAAGAATGGTCATTCCACTGACAGACAGCTGGACTGCTCCCTGTTGGTTTAATCATTGTACAGATACAAAACAACAACCTTACTCCATACACTTGAAAATTATAAATCTAAGTGCCTAAATAGAAGTAGCAGCTATTCTCCTTCAATAAATGTGAATCTCCTTAATGCCCCATCCTAATCTCTGTGTGTGACTGTGTTTGCAGCTGCCAGCACATGACTTCCTGTGTCATTGTCTTATTCCATACATTGCTCCCAGAAATATGCCTTCTATGGGGATGGATTTTTAACATAACCCACATTGTATGCAATTATTTACTGCCTGGTGATGGTAAAATCCCTCCATTTTCTGCTTTTGTTGGCAGCTGCACTGCACATTTACACAATAGGCATTTAGCACGGACAGCATAATTATGACAGCACATCAGGGCTGAAAGTGCTGGGACAGCGCCAAGGCAAAAGCCGCTCAAACCCTCATTCTTCAATGCCGCCCATGAAGATCATTATGGATGAAAATTAGTGCCGGTGGGACGTGGCAGCGGAGCTCGAGAAAAACACCACGGCAGAGTGTTAGGAGCACAGCATCCCTGTAAGCCAGGGCATCACTGCTTTAGTGTGAACTACTAGAAGAGTGGAAAGTACCGGTTGAAGTCATCAATGAAATAAAACACAGTTTTTGAAGTGTCTGACAATGCATAATCAGAATTAAACTTGGGACTAAAAATGGTCCTACCTCAGAGTAGAGCTACATATCAAGTAAGGAATAGGACTACTCCTGGGAGAAAGTGCGATGTCACTTTCTGTCACAAAGTATACATTTTGATTGATTTTGATTGTAGTTTTGTGAGATCTGTGATTTTGAACCATTGTTAATCAGCTAATCTGCTAAATGTCAAAATGTAACGTATCTGCAAATGTTCACTGTCAACATAATTCAATTGTTTTCCTGCTCAAAGCAACAAAAACATCACCAAGGTTTTTATAGTTATGTTCAGGCAACTCAAAGTAAATACTGAAGTTGAGTAGTTACAGAAGACAGCACATGTTTTCTCATGCTGTGTTTCCTGTTTTTATTTAGCCAAACCTTGATCTTTCCCCACCTTAACTCTTGAGGCCCTGACACATCAAGCTGACAGTTGGCCATCGGTGTGCTTCTCTGCTCTAGTCTTTGCAGTTTGTCCTGCACCATTGGCCCTCATTGGCCCTTGTCAACTTTCTTTTCAGCCAGTTCAGCTTGTTGAATTGGAGCCTGAGAGGTAGAGCGAGAATGAAATAAGTCTGATTAGCAGTTCAGTGCACAATAAGAGAAATAGAAGTGAGGAAAGTAAACAAAGAGCTAAAGTCAAGACAGAATGGGATTGAAACAAACATGGCACATAAGGTAAAATTATTTTTCCTTAGCTGTTGAGCTCTTTAGCAGAGATGCTCCATGATGATTTGTGTTATTGTTCACTGGCACACGGTAAACATGCTTTTGTCTTTTAACACTGGCTTGTGTTGTTAATGTGCCAACTGGCTAACTAGTGTCATGAGGGCCTTTCATTTTTTCTGGCCTTCCCTTTTTCAATGATGAATGCAGACTACCACGGTCTGCTGGTGTGGAGAGTTATTTCCTCTAACACAGGTGCAAAATGTATGTGCTGGCTGGCCGTTGGTTGTAGTCTTTGCTGTTTGTTCATGTGCATCTTTTTGGCCAAGACACAAGTGATGTGAGGCAACGCAACAGTCAGCTTTAGTCACCGCTAGTCTTTTGATGTCTGTTTGGTGTGTCTGGGCCTTCAAGTGATGCTGGTGCCTAAACCTAACCACATGTGAGACCAGGGTTTTATTCCCATCAAGTTTCACTGTCCAACTCAATTCTTCTGTGCAAGTACATCATAGCAGTTTGTGAACTGGAAAAAAATGTTGCCAGTAAACATAACCCAGGCAGGGGTTACATTTATCCAAAACATATTAGACTCAGTGGTATATCAAGTAATATTTAGGAGAAAGGGTTGGGTTGGAAGGATTGGATAATAGAAATCGCTTTTTTTTTTTTTTAATGCAGGCTAAATGACATATAATTTCACTAAAATACCAGGGTTGAATATGTTAAAATATGATGATGTAATTAACTATCACTATGAAGTCAAATTCAAAGTTTGATTCATTCATGCCAGAACTGATGTTTGTTACAGACCTAAATTGTCTCTGTTGCAAAGGTTATGAGGACATTGGTTTGTGCACAGAGCATGCATTCTCTTTTGCAGTCTACAGGAGGTAAGTCACAAAAGTAACCTCCTTACTATTGAGCTCAGTATGGTTAAAACTAACTAGGACTGCAGTCCTGTCTCCTAGAAATTATATTTACATACAACTACTTTGAAACAGCAAATACATTTTGAGGGAAACATAATGCAGAGCAAATTAGGTTTTCTCTTAACATAATGAGGAAATGTTGCCAATAACGTATCTGGATAGTCGCAAAAATGTTGATACTGTACATATCTCCACAATGTATCCTCGTAGAATAGTTTCTATGGTATCCTACGAAAATGCACACACAACAGCTCATATGATATCCTATAAATTGTGCTCCATTAATGGCGATATGTTCTTCGTACTGTGGTTAGGTTTAGGAAAAGAAATGCGGTGAGGTCATACCTTAAAATTACTTAATGTTCACACGGTTATGAACACTTGAGAAAGTCTTGGGGGAAAGTCCTGTGTTTTGTGACCCATCTGCCACCCGCATGGCTCCTTACAGAACCTATTCCCACCTTCTTACCCAACCACCTCCTTGCAAAGCCTGTGTGGTACATTACTATAGCGTTTCTTTACCTGGAAGAGACGCTGTCTCTGAACATCATCCAGACAGCAATTAGGATGCCACATGAACGTTATTAAGAAAATAGTTCAATAACATTCAAATATAATTTCTAGGACAGTGATTCCCAATTTGTGGTTCAAAAGTGGGTTGTGGCTTTGTGGTCCATTCTCAATGGACCAAAAATGACTCACAAACGTGTAGAGTGAGTGAAAAGCCTACTACCACAGCCTCTTCCTGTGTTGTACTGGATCCCTGATTGCTCCCAAAGAACTGGTTTGTTCTGCATGTCGCTGTAATCTTCACATGTTGAACTATACAATTGTGGATTATGGAAGACACTCACAACCTCTTCTTGAAAGCAGTCAGTTGTGGTGTTGCACATATCTGTACATGGGAGTAACTGAAGAACTAAAGAAAAAGACACAACTCCATACACCCTGCCACATGAAGTGAAATGTCCAGCGTTTCATATGGTCTCAACATAGACTGTAAATAATGGACATATCCACCGTGACATCAGAAATTAGTTTGTGGTCTGCCATTTTGAAGCCTCAGGTTTGGCATTTTGGCTGTCGCCATCTTGGATTTCTTCAATCAGACATGCAATTTTTTGGATGAGAGGATGGAACTGTGGAGGAGCAAGGGGGAGCCAGAGGGCACTACACACGCTGGCAACCTGACTGAACAGTGTACCTGGCTTGCTGTGCTAAATAATTCAAGGTAAACTTTAGAGGTAAGTGCTGACGTAATCTTAGTGATGGAAGCTAATTGCATACATGTGTTTGTAGGCAGTTTGTTGCATGCAGGTCTTGTTCATTTCAGTGTTGATGACAGTTGTCAAAAACATCTGTTGGA
>JAPZEB010000024.1:1629121-1645626 GCA_029783705.1 Chaetodon striatus
GTGTGTGTGTGTGTGTGTGTGTGTGTGTGTGTGCGCGCGCGCGCGCGCGCGCGAGGCGGGATAAATTGTGATGGATGTGATGTGTTCAGCCCCGCAGTGGCTTCATCATTTCCATGACCAGGACTCAGACGCATTCAGAGATTTCAACAAAAAACACACTCCATCGTCTGCTGATCATTTTGTTTCCAAATATATATTTTCAGTTCCAACCTTTTATGTAGGCCTATGTAAGAATATAAATTTTATTGGGCCTACAACGGAAATGTTTACTCCATGGTGCTTCATGTAGGATGTTTATTGCGTTTCTTATTCATTTTTACTTAATATTGGAGTCTCTACGCAACATGAGGAGAAAACACACCAGCTGCTTTTTGTTTATAAAATGAAAGTTCCAGTCTTTATGTGTATATTTGGATATTAACGATGCAACACATTAAACAGGATTGTGTCAAATTGATAAGCACCGTTTAAAAACCCAGATGAACCTCTCAGAAAATATCGTTGCTTTTTATTAATGTCGGTGTAGTTTGCATCACCGACTTGAGGTCATAGTTCCTCCACCTTTAATTGACCACTACATCACTGCTGACACAGTCCACAGTGATAAATATAGTTTTGTTCCTTTTCCGCTGTGCTTTATCACTGCAGTATTTCCCGTGTTTATTCTCATTTCCATGTGTCATTTTTTTTAGTAACGGCGTGCAGCGACCCCAGTTTATCGCCGGACTCTCAAGACCAGCTACAGGATGACGTGGTCCTAAAGGACACGGAGATAGCCGCCTTGTCCGACAAAGAGACGGTTAATAATGAGAACGACGACCAGAACCTCGGCGGGAAGCGGCGCGGCCCGCGGACCACCATCAAGGCCAAACAGCTGGAGACGCTGAAGGCGGCGTTCGCTGCCACCCCCAAACCCACCAGGCACATCAGGGAGCAGCTGGCCCAGGAGACCGGCCTCAACATGAGGGTCATCCAGGTAAAGGAACATCGATATTTAGCATCCAAGCTGGAGAACTCTCCGAGATCCTGAGTTCCAGAGTGGATTATACCTCTTATTTCAATACAACTTCATTCATTAACCACCAAATAAAGACGCGTAAAAGCGCATAAATGAGGGTGTTCCTCAAGGTCCACGTGGCACCCAACAAAAATCACTATAATTATAGGGCTCACCATCCCCAGTCATTTATACGGTTCAATAGTAAATCACCAAAATTGGGGTCTTCTGATTCTGTCTGATGGTCTGAAATATTATGGAAATAACATTCAGGGGACACCCACAGGTTGAGGAGGTGGGCTCGCGCCTTTTCTGTTTTATAGGGTGTTACGCACCCATTAAAAGGTGTGATGTAACAGCTTATATTTTATGGAAAAATGTCCCTGCCAAGCTGCCAGACTGCCATGACCGTGCAGGCCTCATCCCATCAGAGAGGCTCCACCTCCCCCCCCAGCATCAACTCCCCCTCCACCCTCTCCTCACCTCCCTCACCCCTCTTTAAAGGAGGCCTCTTCCCTTCAAACTGCGCGGTCACATTGAATTCATTAAGGCAGAGATTGGCCGACGGACGAGGTTGATTTGGAAACGGGTAATTTATATGGGTATTTTTGATTCTTGGCGCTGGCGACGGGGCAAAGTCGCCAACTGGCGCCGGGCTGCTGGGAGCGCTGGGAGCCGCTGGGAGTCCTGGCACAGCGTTGCCATCACGTTTTGCGACCACATTTAGCCATGCTGTGAGTCTTTCCAGCCAAGTGGAAAGACAGAAATCTGTTTCAAGGGTCTTCAGATTGTCTCCTCAGAAATCTGAATTACAGAAGGGCCACATTAAGTTAAACAAAGAGCAACACAGACAAACGACAACACATTACTATTATTATTATTATTATTATTATTATTATTATTATTATTATTATCGATTTTGTTTGCTGAACTATTTTCGTTTTTCTTTATTTGCTAATGTCCAAAAATGTTAAAGGCATTATTTTATGTGACGCACTAAATCATTGATATTGTAAATTATACATTCATGAGCCAAAATATTATTACCCATCAGAAATAATAACAGACCTCCTGTAAGAAAAAAAAAAGTAGAAACAATTGGAAAACAGGTCTTTTGGTTTACTAACAGGTTTCTATCATAATGTGCATGAGGCTGCGGGGCAGATCAGGTAAAAAGCTTTAACATAGCAGATTAATGGCGATAAAGTGAAAGTGGTGAAGTAGGGGTATCTAATATGTATGAGCACGAGGGAGAAAGGGAAGCGCGTAATTAAAGGAAGCCGGCCTATAGATTAGGAAATGATAACCTCCAAGAGCCCGGTAATATATTGGTAACAACCCTCCTATTAAGTATTAATTGGAGATTTTAAGCCCCCGCTGCTGCAGCCTTCAGTCGGAGTAAATGGAGGGTTAAAAGATCATTAGGGAGGTTAGATGTGACTCTCGCTCCTGTAACGATAATTGGGCGCAGTTCTCTCCACCGCAGAGCCTTGCGGATTTAACGCACCGGCTCATCACGCACGCCGCAAAACACACAGACAGCCCGGTTATTTACTCTAATAAGAAACCAATGCGGTGCAGGTGCCAAGGTAAATATGACACCTAATTACACTTTCTTTTGTATGAGGGAGAATTTACACAGTTAGGTTTATTTGCTTCCCCCAACCCCCACCCCAAAAAATCCACAACGAGATAATGCTTGTTTGTTTGTTTACATATTTATTCAGACATTTTTGCCCCCTAAAAATTCAGCCGCCAGCCTTTCTCTCCATCACCTCCATTTCTCACTCTCCTCCCGTCTTCCACATACAATATTGACGCGCAATCAAAATGGCGTCAGAAGCCTATTGCATGTTTGCTGAGTGACACGAGGTGACCCATATATGTGTGCTTGTGTCCAGGTCTGGTTCCAAAACCGACGTTCCAAAGAGAGGCGCATGAAGCAGCTGAGCGCGCTGGGCGCCCGGAGGCACGCGTTTTTCCGGAGCCCGAGGCGGATGAGGACGCTGGTGGACCGGCTGGAACCCGGAGAGCTGATCCCCAACGGGCCCTTCTCCTACTATGGAGGTATGGGTGCAAGTGCATTTTTTTTTTTTTTTTTTTTAAGAAAAAAAAAAAATTAAAAAATTTATTTTTTGAAGCATCCTTTTCATATTCATGTTAAAATGTCTGTTTCGGTCACATTTTATTTAACATATTTTACAAATTATTATTTGTGTGATTACTTATTTTCTGTTTATTTTCGGTGTCCCAACTGTAATGAAACAATGCCTTGTCTTTTCTATACCAAACTGAGCAGGTGTTGAATAAGACACAAACATTTTTTTAAGGTTTCCGATGACCTTATAAAGAAAGAAAAACATGTTTGGCCTATACACATTAAGCTTTCTGAGCTATTTAAAAAAGATGTTAATTTTAATTTAGTGCACCAAATTAGAATAATGTCTTATATATAAACACAAAAAAACAATGCAGTGGTTCTCTGCTCCTCCTCAATAATAAGGCCAGTTAAGATATTCAGCAATACGGTTCTCATTTTATTAAAGCAAATTCAGTTGTGATATGATATTCAGTTTGGGTAGCCCTGTCCATGAGCTTTTAGAAATCAGTGAAATAAGTTTACTTTAGGTTAGTTTACATCTCAGTGATTTAATACCACACTCTTCCTTCAAATGCTTTGAAATATCTGATCATTTTCAGAGAATTTCATTTGTGCTCGGGCCTTTGTCCTTTCTGCTGAAGCAAAAAGTCTAATACTATTCTGCTGAATTGAAAAAAAAGACCAGTCTCAGTAGGTAGAATCGCTGATGAAATGGCCCCCATTTTAATTAATTTTGTGGCCACGTTGTTCTCCCCACCCAATTGCAGTTTTGATTTAAGTGTAACGTGCTCTGTGACTAATGTAGTACGGCGAGGGTCTCTTGCCCTCTCTAATACAAATCAAGCTATGTATATTCAATGAATTCCTCAATGTCTCCGGAATTATTTCTATACACATTGTTCTCAGAGCTAACGTTGATTTTTTTTCTCTTTTGGATCTGCAGATTATCAAAGCGAGTACTACGGCCCGGGAGGGAACTATGATTTCTTCCCTCAGGGGCCTCCATCGTCGCAGGCCCAGACCCCAGTCGATCTCCCCTTCGTGCCCTCCTCAGGCCCCACGGGCACCCCTCTCGGAGGTATGGATCACCCCCTGCCGGGCCACCACCCCTCCAGCGAGGTGCAACGCTTCTCCGATATCATGTCCCACCACCCAGGGGACTCTCCCAGCCCAGAGCCTGGCATCCCGGGACCCCTCCACAGCATCTCCTCCGAGGTGTTCGGCCCTAGTCCACCTTTTACCTCACTGTCACTGAACGGCAGCGGATACAACAACCACCTGTCCCACCCACCCTCGGAAATGAACGAGGGCACTGTGTGGTAGCTTTTTGAGAGTGGACTCTACTGATGAGAGATTCGGTAACGGAGGGTGGTGAGGTTTGGTGGTGTTTGGGGCTGGGGTTGAGAACAGGGAAATGGATATCGACAGGGTTAGGGCAACCATTGAATCATTATTTTTTTGGTGTTTTCATATTTATTTATTTATTTTCCCATTTGATCTGTTGATCTTTTTTGTGGGGAAAGCGTATCTGGCATAAAACATTGTCTTCAGTATTGTGTTTGGGTGTTTCAATTGCTTCGTTTGCCCCCCCACACCCCACCCTGCATTCAAAACTGGACTCATGAAAAAAAAAAAAAAAGAATGGGCGAGACTGCTGAACTGCCACCCATTCACCCCCCTTTACAGGCCCCTGGGGCACCCTGTCACCCCCCCCACCCCGACTCCTGTCAGTGGCCCGGCATAGCGACCAAACCTCCTAACACTCACCGGTGGGGTAAAAAACAACCCTTTTGAAATCTCCTATAGTATGTCCCCAACACGAAAACATCATTAGCTACTGTCAAAGACTTCAATAGCTTTACAGAGAGAGAATAAAGGGGCAGAGGGTTGATAGTGTGCTGACCTGGCACTGTAGGAAGGCTGAGCGGCGTTCAGACTATGTTCGAGGCACTAGACTTGTCCCTTGTATTTATTCAGAAGCTCCTCAGACCTCTTGGCCTCTCAAGGCTCTGCCATATCGACACTTAACCTTTTTGACACTATGTTTCTGAAGGCCAGAGGAAATGACAATTTTTCCTCTGTCAGGACTATTTGTTTCTTTTCTTTTTCTTTTTTTTTTTTCTTTTCACAGTTTCAGAATTTCCACCAAATCTGAAGAAGGCCGCCTTCAAAAGGCAAACAGTAAAAACCCTCTACGGATTGCAAACCCTTTATTTAAAATGGAAGTGAACTTGAAATGTCGAAATGAAGTCTACCTTCTAAAAATCTTCTACCGGGGTTCTAAATGGGACTTAGAACAGTCAACTGTTTACGTAATC
The DNA here is from genome assembly GCA_029783705.1 of Chaetodon striatus. Classification (NCBI taxonomy): domain Eukaryota; kingdom Metazoa; phylum Chordata; class Actinopteri; order Chaetodontiformes; family Chaetodontidae; genus Chaetodon; species Chaetodon striatus. The sequence continues at coordinate 1,634,538 of JAPZEB010000024.1, forward strand.
TATTTAATTCAGGAGTCCAGAAGTCTCGAAAACAATGTTTTAGAACCTCTCGATCCATATAAAAATGTTCCAAGCAACCAACCAAACTTTTGTATTGATTTCATTTATATTGTATGGAGATAAAAACACATTTGCTGGGGTTGTGGTTCACTGTGCTAGTTTGTACAAGATGTTGTTTACAAAAAAGGTTAAAAAAAAAACAATAAAAACATAAGTAGACATTTGCCAAATTGAAAAAAAAAAAAATAGCACAAATACTGTTAAAGTGCTTTGCACCATCATCTGCAGAACGTGTTGAGACAAAATGTAAGTGTTAAAAGGAGTAATTGACTTCTTAATTTTTTAGTCTGCTGACGATACATTCATAAAATTGTTAATATAACATACTTATACAGGTTTTATTTTTGTGTCTTCGAAGGAGAAAAATCCCAACTATTAAAAATTGATGGTCAAATATGCAGCTAGTAGCTGCTACATCTCTTTGAATATCAATCCCTCATGGTATGTCTTTTATTGTTCCAATAAACCTAAGCTTATGTGACCTCCAGTGCATATTAGACCATTCACTGTATAAATACAACATGTTGACAAAATGTGTTTCTAATAAAACTAGAAAATATACTTATGAATTTTTTAACATATTTTCTTTGGAGCAGCTATCTTACAGTATACCCTTACACTACAGTGTCTTATGTATCACATGGTGTCAGTGCAGCTGTACATCACAGAGCTCTCTGTAAGCTACTTATCAGGCCAGTGTCACTCATTTCATAATGAACGCTTTTTGTCTGCACGTCTAATTTTCCATTCACTTGGAGTGTGAAATAATTGGCCTTTGCAGACATGGTGACAGGTAAACAATTCTGATCAGTGTTATTCAAAAACATGGAGTGAAATTGAAACGGCAGTTTGTGAAAAGTGATGAAAAGACAAAGAAAAAAGGAGTCCGAATGAGAGTGTAGAAGCAGAGTTGTAGAAATGCTACCGAATTGTGCTTTGAAGCATGTGTTTTGCGATGCTAATCTTAAACTGTCAACAAAGGGTTTTCTCTTTCCCCTGCATACCGCAGCATTGCACCAGATCCCGATGGCTTGAAGAACATTTCATAGACAAACAGAGCAAGGGTTTGAACAACAAAAAAAAAACTTTTCTGCTGATTTCACTTTTCTCCCAGCAGTGGAGGCATTTAGTGGACTGGCTTGCTGTAGCCAACACAAGGGGGAGTGAATTCACAACTTATGCTGAGGCCACTTCTTTCCTCAACCACTTTCACTTTGGCCTCAGATTCTTGTGTTCAGTTACTCGAGGTCGTCGACTAATCATAAGCAGTTAGCTGTGCAACTGTGAAGGACAATGATGAAATCACCGTGACCGTGGCTCTCCTGCTTGTTATGCTTTTATTAGCCTGCTCCTACATTATTATTCCCTGCAGCTTACTGTTCTCGCGGTGCGGTCTGACGGCTGGGAGGGACTTTTCCTAACTTATTTCGGTGAACATAGCCGTAATAATAATCAAACCCAAACACTGAGGCGTGATCTTTTGCAGGAAGGATGAAAAAATTATTCATACTTGTAGGGAAACGAGTCGGGCGGTGGGATTGTGGCATGAATCTGAGGGAACCTTTATCTCCCAAACCCTGCATGTGCAGTTAGGACCATATGCAATCCTAGTTTTCTCCCCTGCCTCCAGACTGTAATCCACCATGAATTAATCATGGTCTTGAGAGTTAACCAAGCTTGGGGATGTGGGGTGGAAGGTGGGGGTGGAGGGTCTGTGGAAGGATATAGGTCTCTGTTGAGCCCCTGGGCTTAGCCCCCCCTGTGGTAACACCATGCACCGGCGACTGACCGCCCCCGGGGCCACGGCTCTTTAAATTCAAATCTCCTATTGATCGCTCATCAGCTGTTGGTGCAAACTGACCTTGTAGTCTAACGCTGGAAAAATAAAGCAAGCCTTAACAGCATTGAATGGGTTTTAAATGACATTTTAAATCTCTGAGTCAGGACGTTTGAATAGCCCACACACCCACTGGGATCCAAAATAAGTGTACTGATATGTGCATGTGTGTGCGATGAGAGGGGGTGATGGGGGGATAAATGCTTGGTGGGGGTGGGTACAAAATGGTTTACTTTAGGGTACAACAGGGGCCAAAGTGTTGAGCCAATAGGAAGATCATGCCCAGCAGGCGAACACTGAGATACTTGCGTTCAAACTGAGAAGGCTTTTTTCAGAGCGCCTCTCCATATGAGGAGCATTTGGCTGCTAGTTTTAAATGCAGAGTGGCTCAGCTGGAAGCGTACCCACTTCTCGGAACGCACGTAACGTAAGCACACAAACACATGGCACCGCTCCTCGCTTCTCCTCAAACAAACGGCACATGTTGGGGGAAGCCAATCTCTTGGCCAGAAATGAGAAAACGCTGTTAATCAATGGAGCAGGTTGGTTGATCGCTGAGCCACATTTCCCTGGCTCAATACTCAGGGAGTGGGTGATACACAGTCATGTAGCAGCCTGATAAGCAGGCCTCTGCTGACGAGCTGTTTGTTTTGCCACCTCTCTATTCTTTACACTTCCTCTTCCTCAAAGAGTTATGACAGAAGGAGATGTTTAACTCATAGGAACATTACCTTTACTATTTAAGTAATACTTAAGGACATATTCTGACACATAATGCCTATTTCTTTTTTGCATGAGGTGTAACTCAACATATAACCAGACAAAGAAAACTTCTTTTCCTGCTCTTAACACCCACACCGTAGTAGCTCTTTCTTTTTTTTAATAAACAGAAGAAGAAAAGTAAATAGGATCAGCTCTGGCCACCATCAATGAACAGACAAAGAAGAGTGCCACCTAGAGAAAGTCAAACATAATCGACAGAAAATCAAGGGAAAATACAAAAAAGGATAGACAGAAAGAAAAATGGAAATAAAATAACTGGAATAATATTCTGATGTAGATAAAGTGTCTGAGATGAAACTGATCCAGTTTGGAAAGAATCCCTTTTTAAGTATTTTATTGTAACAAGGCTGTTTCCAGGACTTAAGGAATACTGAGGTGCTGATACCAAGTTTCCCCACTCTGACTCTGACAACAAGGACAAGACTCTTCCTACTACTTAAAATGATCAAAATTGATTATTCAGCTGTTTAAATTAGAATAAATAAATAAATTAATTAATGCCCCCTTTTCCATAAACTGGTCTGATAATCTGCTATAATAGTAATAACACATGGAGTGAAAAAATGCTGGAATCAACTTATAAAATGCCCACCATGTATACGATTTTCATTGTAGAATGTCATCTCAAATAAACTAAAGCCTCCAAATTCCCAAGAAAATTACCCAAGACAGGATCTCATTGTCCTCAGTGGTACGGCCTTGATATTAAACAAGCTTACAGCTAATAAAGAGTGTTTATTCTGCTGCAAAACAATGAAATATAGAAGAGTCAACTTAAAGCAGTTTGAGCATTGAAGAAAGGTTTCAAACCGTTCTCAATCAGGATACAGAATCTGGAGTTGCCCCATTAAGTTAAAATAAAATGGGATGTGTGTGTTTGGGTTAGTTAGGGTTGGAAAGTACCTGAGGTGATTCTCTCACACATTTTCTGGTTCTGTTCATTTAGCTTTATGAGGTTAAATAAAATTATAGGGAAAAATTACAACCAAACAAAGCTCATGTCAAGCTCCATTCCAAAATGGACCGGCCAGTATATTAGGTACACACGGTTATACTTTCTGGTTTTTTTTATGTTTTGGTTTGTTGTTTTTTTTTTTTTACAATTTTGTACATGTGTTGATTCAACCCTCTTGTCATTTTAGAGGCTGTAGTTTGTGGTGCTATTTAATTGTTTTGCATTATACTGACAGGTGTTTCTATAATCAGGTCCACAATATTTATATGAGTGAGTTTAGGCCATAGAAATAGAACAATTAGAAAGGACTTTGAACTGTTTGCTGTGGTCATTTGGCTAGTACAAAAGAAAATGGCATTTGTTCTAGTGACAACACATTTCCGTGGGGTTGTTAAGTGTGTCACACTCACTTGTTTGAGAACTCAATTTTGTCCTATTCTTACACCTATTTTCCCTATTAAACAGAAAAATTATGACCAAAGTCAGACTAACGTTAGCTTAACTGCCTAGTTAACTCATTGTAAAACACACTCCTTTTTTACTTGACACAAAACAAAATAAAACTCACCATAATTGTTTTGGTTTGTCTTGTTAGTCATCTAGTTAGTTAGTCCACTGTTCCAACAATCACCAGCTCTGGTTTGGTCAAAATTAACCCTTAATTCACCGTGTTTAATGTGAAGATATGCTGATCTGCACACTGTTTATCCTCAAGGGGTCTCTCTGTCTCTCAGCTGTTGACTTATCAGCGGTGCCCACTCCTTCTTCGGAGGCAGTTTCAGTTTACATGTTTCAGCAAATATGCAATTAATGGCAATGAAAAAGACAGTATAATAACAGTTACTGTAGTATTTGAAAGTGACACATTGCTTTTTTAAAAATGCACTACTCCATTGCTCCTTTGGTTGCTGCTCCAAAACCTCACCTCACTGAGTTCATAACTTGCTGCTAGCTGGTTTATTTATCTTAAAGTGAATACAGATGTTAGCCCACTACAACGGTTGCAATGGCAATGATATACAAAAAAATGGCCACTGCTCTGACCATCCTGCTATGTTGATTTGTAATAGGAAAGTCCATTCTACCCTCATTCTATTTCCGTGGTTTAGGCTGAGTAACAGAAACACCAGCCCGTTTGATCCAAAGTCATCACATACTACTGCTTTGTCAGGGATTCCAGCGTCAGGCACCTAACTCCAAAAGCCACCTTTGCGGTGGTATGTTTCCCTGTTGGATGGTGTAAGGTTTTATAGGTTAACATAATATAAGGAGCTGGAAAGTTCCCACAGGGTGGGTGGGAGGGGTGAAGAATGGGTCCAACAAACCCTGGACTTTCAATCGGGAGCCTGGTGGTCACTTCGTGTATGAATGTAGAGCCAAACCATGATGTTTTCTTCTAAATCCAACCATGTGCTTTTGCTGAAGTCCTATGTTGGTAGCCGTGTCCCAAAATGTTAACAGCAGGCACTGGAGGAAACCATAATATGAAGACATGAAAGGGCACTGACAAATCAGCGATATGGGACAACTTGGGATGAGAATGTGTTGGAAACATCTCACTGTGTAATGTAACACAGCTCGACTGCTGCTGCTGACATCATCAAAAGCCAAATGGCCACCTCCAATAGACACATGATCCTAAAATGTACAGCGCCTACTCATCATTTTGGATTTACTGTGACATACAATTGACTCTCATCAAAAGTCACTTCAGCTTAAATGGTGGCTAAGCAAGTACCTACGAATCATTGAACTTTGACCCCATAGTCATGGCCAGAGTGTCATTCAACTCTCGATCCTGATCTTGAACTGGTGCTTTTTTAAGGTTAACAATCCTCAGCCCATATCCCCCCATATGGGCTCAGTAGGTCAGAACGAAAGCCCTGTGCAGAGTGCCCTACTATAGTGTAATGATATCACAGTTTCACTACTGGAATATTTACATCAGAACATAGAATGCTTTTATCTACGTGACTGTAGCTGTATTTTCATTTAAGACTCTGGGGCCAGTTCTAATTTTCACTGAAAGAGATGAACCACAGCAAGTATAGCATACAAGTATACAATCACAGCACCTGTGAACTTGAACCTGAAAAATAAAGGTAACTTGGAAATGCCAAAAACTGCAGTTCCTCTAATGGCCACTTGAGGCTGGCTCCAAGAGCAAGTCAATTCTCAACTTATGTTGAAATGCCCAACTTTACATCAGAAATAAACATGTTTACAGCCTGGTACAAAATAGAAGTTTGGTCTTTCTAACTAATTTCACCATTGATGACAACTGTACAGGGGGTGGATTTTGATATAACTCACCTGTTTACATTTTATTAAGTTTCAGTTTAGATTATTTTCAAAGGGACAGTGAAAATTAATAAGTATACATTGTATAAAAATGTGAAAATTAGCAAGAGGCTATTTTTTTTTTATCTCTAGTCCCTTGGCCAAGATGTTACACAAGGCTTTCTAAAATACAACAAAGCAAAAAACAAAGAAGCGGGGCTTGCATTTTAAAACACTTGCAGACTTAGCTTTAAAGTTACGTATAATTAAGGGCGTGGTGGTTTTAAGTTACAGGGTTTCTGTGAGACATCAGTTTATGAGTGAGATCCACCCTTTACTCATTCACAGCTCCATCCTCAAATATGGTCACTTCCAGCTCCGGAACCACGATGGCGACAGACGAAATGCTGAACTCAAGGCTTCAAAACGGGAGTCCACAAAACAATGGGTGACATCCTAGAGTCTGTGTTAAGAAATTACTACAATGATGCTTCCTTTCACATGAAAAATATAGTAACTACATGACATTCCAAGTACACTGCTGTAGATTTAGTTAGCAGCTGACACCAACTCTTTGATACAAGTTTCTAAGGTAGTTCACTTGCACTCAGGAAAAAAAATAAAAATCTGCTTTACCTTTAACTGATAAATCATGGTACATATTGAGCTTATTCCTGCCTTTAGTGTAGCTTGCCCCTGAGAAAATGTGCATAAATGTACCTCTAATTAGCTATTCTGAATCAGTATAAAACTGAATGTTTTACTTATAATTGGTGTGTAACCCATTGTAGTACAATTTACATAAAGAAATTGCCCATGTAACAAACAATGTGTTCACCCAGGGAGGAAAGTATACTCGTTTAGCAAAGTGGAAAGTACTAATTTCCCCCTGGAGGATGTCCTGATGGTATGTGAGGTCTGTAGGTTGGCCTGATTAGCACAGAGCATGGAGTGTGTCTACACCATCTGACCCACTGAGTGATATTCATTTGTCATTCACATATTGGAGACCAACTGCTGTGTTTTTCGCTCAGGGCAAGGGTTTTCTCAATGAGTTGTTTGTGTATGATTGCACTGGCAATTTCCCACTGTGATATTACATGGAATACACACTTAAGTGCAAAATCTGCTCAGAATTTACTTGGTATATTTCCTTCCATGAAGAGGTTGTTTCAGTGTTGATTTGAATTTTTTTTGGGTCTGAAATAGCTCTTTAATGAGTGTATCCACTATTGTGTAGAGAAGTCACACAGTGCTAAACAATAGGAAACCTACACTTTTTCAGAATATATATGGAGGTGCTGAGTTGAGCTTGTCTTTGGGTTAGGGCTATATGATATTGGGGAAAAAAACTGATGTTGTAATAGTTTTGTTTTCCGTAATATATATACCAGATACCACCAGATGACTTGACTAGCTCCATTTGGAAAATAAAAATAATACTAATAAAAGCTGAAAAGCAGGTTTTTATTCTGAAGACTTTTTCTGAGGGGGTTGGAATGAGGTATCTTAATACACCAATTGACTCACCATGACACCTCCACTTCTATTAACCCATGTCAATAATCTAACCTGCCATATTGATACGGCATGTTGCTACCCTAAAATAAGGGAGCCATGCTATTGTGCCAATGGCCCAAAACTCTGAAGCACTATTAGTCCGAAAAATGGCCATTGCTCTGAAAATACACACTCCCTGCAGATAGTTTCAATTTTCAAATTTTTTTCAGTTTTTGCTGACTCTTCACAGCATTTGAGCTACCGATCTCGGGTGTTTTTATTGACCTTTTGCAGTGATTCCCAGCAGCATTTGGAACATTGTGTTCCCCACTCACTTTCAGGTTGTGGTCGACTGCTAGCTCGGTGTACTTTGGCTATCAGGCAGACTTCGCTTGAAGATTAGCATTAGTGTTAACGTTACCCTTCCAGTCATGTGGCTCTAAACCATAGTTTATAGACCTCTGGTTTCTTTCTTCATGCAAGCTTTAGCCTGGCTTGTAGCTGGTAACCAGCATTTACATTTTGGCAACTCTGCAGTAAAGAATGGTTGGTAGATGTTGTGGTAACATTGCATTTAGCAGGTGCCTTATTTCTTTTGGGCAACAAACACAAAACACATTACACTGGAACCTGAGCTTATCTAGACACTTTCTGCCTATTGTAGCTTTGGAAAAGGATGTACTTTACTGTGATTGTGGCACTGGCCTGCCTAGTCATGGACCTTTTCTACACACACAAATGCAGGAGTCTCACCTCCCATAACAAACATCACATACACACATAACCTGTCTGACAGGGGAAGGCCAGAACTTTGGTCATGGAAATGAGAACCCCATGAGCTTTCTTTTCATGTCAAAGATCGTAAAAGTTGTAGCATGTCGTGTTTGAGTTTATTTGCCCTACTTGATATTTCACGTCATACAATGTAACTACTGCACCTGCATACATGGCAATGTCAATGCTGAAATGACATATTGTACAGCCCTACTTCAGGTGTCTCAGTTGGTTCCTGCCTTTTCCCAGTCACTTGATCCTAACCTGTCCAATTCCCTCATTAGCTCCCCAGTTTACAAACCTGGCCTCAATCACTGCTCTCTTACCAGCTCATCTGTTGTTCCCTTATAGGCATAGGGCTCTTGCCTCTGTTCGCCTGTTGCCAACTTCTGTTTCACATTTTTATTAGCAAACTTCTTTCCTAACCTCCCTCCTTTGTTCCTGGGCCTTGCAACTGAGTCCAAACAACCTTTATCAGAAACTTTATACTTACCCTACTGTTCCACTTAGTCCAGAAATCAAACCTGTAATAGTTTATTCAACACAAACCACCCCAACAGGGACAAAGAATTTCATTTTCAACACAGGTCAACAGGATAGTCCCACTGCTGTGACTTTTTGGAGGAGCGTTTGAATGGGGGAATGTAAATGGAAAATTACTGTAAATCATTAACATATTGTTGATGGTCTCAAGAGGACAGTATCTTACATGATGATGTGACAAACCATGCTGGACAGGTTTCTTTCTAATAGCAACACCATCATCCTATGTTGCTCACTGCTGTTATCAACAGAGTCAAACCTACCTCAGCTAACTTTGCCTTTTCCAAACAGTATCTATTTGGATAAAGGGTCCATCTGCTTACAGCCTGGCTGTTTAACCCATTCCAAGTGTGTGGGAAGTTACTGAGGGATTGTGTCCTAAGTACTGCCACTCCTACTGGTCAGTCAGGGTGCTTAAGCAGAGGGGGTGGACTTTTGGGGAGAGGGTGTAAATTCCCCAGGCAATGCATGGCAATGCACAGTCACACATGATCAAAATAACATTGGCAAATATTCCACTTCCTTTCAATGCAAGTGAAGGGGAGTAAAAAACATTTGCTTTTGGTGGCAAAGCATATTTTCACTATTGCATTGCATGGAGTTCAACTTTGATGAACTTTAACAGGTAAGGTCACAGCCTAAACCAATAGCAAGTATTTCTGGAGGAGACATTGATTATCACCTTGTTTAATACTGTATGATATTGCCCATGGAAAAAAAAAAAAGTCCTAGATAAGACATGCTGCCTGGCAGGCTGTGAGATGGGGGAAAGGCATGGGACATGTACCAATGACATTGTATATTGCTGTATTTATTTGCAAGCCAGCTAGCATTCATTTGTTAGGCAGCAAGCAAAGCAAGAAAACTAGCAAATTCTCAAATGATAGAAATAAGGTGAAAATACACAAAAACATTCATAATAGAAAACAAAATTGTCACAATGTCTGCCTCACTTGTATATTTTGCTGCTCATTTTGCCTCTGTCCATTTTCTTCAGCCATATTTCCACTATTCCCTAAGCCCCTTGTTTCCATTCTCCATTTATCCACCAGATGCCCCAAGACTTTCCCTTTTTTTCCTGTCACCTTACTGCCACAACCATCTACACACCTGTTCTCACTTTGTTCATCAGCCCTGCAGTTTATAACCAGCCCTTATCCACAAACTCCATGCTAGCTCATCAAAAATGTGCTTTTTCCCGATGTTTTCTAGCTTCTTTAACCTGTTGTCTGGTACCTGAAACCTGGTCATTTGTTGACCACCTGTTTGAACCTCTGCCTCTGGACTTTGGATTTCCTTGCCTGCTCCATGTTGGATTTGTTTGCCTGTTTGGACCGACTTCTCAGATGTTGACCCTTGCCTTGTTTTTGATTCCTGTACCTGTCAGTAAGCCTAATACCTTAATTAAATCTCTGTACTGATCTACTTTGTCTGTGTCTGGCTCCAGTACTGCTTTTCCTGAGTCATGACAAATATAATGACATAAATACACATTTTGCTCTTAAACCATGTGAAATATGTCTTTAACTAGTGATTATGTATAGAATAAAGTTCCCTTACAATTACTCATATCAGCTTAAACTTGTGTGTAAACTAGGTTAATGTAGGGGTTGCCCTCCACTTCCACCATCAGTCAGAGCTATGGCATTAACATGGCATTGCTGCTTTCAGTCCTTTGCCACAGCAAGAACTTAACTACCTGTAACCTAAACTTTTAAAAACTTGAGGCTTTAAAGAAGATTATTCCTTGTGCTCTAACTATATTTTTGAACCACTACCAAACCACTTTCTTGTTTGTTAGTTTGCTACTCTGCACATATCATGATCCTTCCATATAATCTTGTTTGATTTTTAAGTTGTTCCCTGCACTGTTTAGCTGTTTGTTGTATTACCATTTTAACACCTCTTATGCTGGTTCCAGCTCCCTTCAGATGGCCTTCAGGTGCTAATCAGGACCTGTTATCTTTGTTACTCTGACAAACATTGTCCATTTGTCTTTTTTATAGTATTGTTTGACTTGGTTGATTAAGATGTAGAAGTAAAGTGGTTGATACTGTTGCTGTGTTTGTTGTAGGCCTAGCTGACCTTGACCATTCAAAATCAACGTTGCCACAACCCCAGAAAGTACCATTTAGTGTCAGCTACTGAGCAATGCCCAACTGTAGTTCCAGGAATTCATTATAAAAGTGGACAAAAAACAAAGCAACACATGTACAAATCCATAACTTTATGAAGCTTTGTGTTTGGGAGTCTACAAAAAGAAGCCATATTTCTTACTTTCAGACACAACAAAAATACAATATATGAGAACCACGAAACCCCAAAGCCAAAGCAGCAAAGCTCCAACATTCTCATTT